>JAQIWU010002647.1:0-11621 GCA_034696445.1 Isotomiella minor
TTAAAATCGTCATTGATGTATTATCATCAATTCAGTTACATACATGGAAGGTTTATAAAAATTATTTCCCTATTACTAACTATCTATTTCCTCTTAAGAATACTTTTACATTCAAATCAATCTTTTCTGTCTTTTCTTTAGTAAAACGCGAGGTAGAGGATATTAATTTCAGTATTTGTGAATGAATGAATTATTTATGCACTTCATTCCTTTTTTCTTATTCTTCGCCTTGAGGCTGGGTCTGGGCGATGAGATGAGTCACTTCGGCAGCTTCCTTCCGTGCATTTCGCTTGGTGTACAGGTCCTTCTTGTCGATGACGCGGTCAATGATGTCTTCAGTGGTCAATTCGGTTCCTGAATCAACCTTTTCGAATATTCCAAGCTTCTTCGGTACCTCGTAGGGGTCCTGGGGTACAGATAGATGATTAAGAAGATTACTGACACGATAAATGCTGCCGAATTATTTGTTAATACCTTCTTGCTGTGCGGATCCCGTATGATTGGCGTTACATCGGTATTTCCATGAACGACGGTGGAGACATTGAAATGCTCCAGCAATTCTTCGGAAACGTAGTAAGGAGCCCCAATAACCACTTCGTCCACATACCTGCAAGCCAGAAGGGACTGGACACGCTCATTGAGATTCATTATGGGATAATCTTCCTTCACATCTTTGCAGGTTTCATCGTCGTGAACTCCAACAATCAAGAAGTCTCCTATATACCGTTTAAGATGAAGTCCTTAGTTTTGTCAAGGAACTTTTAGAGTTTACCTTACCTAATGCCTTCGCCTTTTGAAGACATCTTAAATGACCTGGATGAAAGATGTCGAAGGTACCATCGACATAAACCACATTTGCATCTTCGGGTGGATCCTTGAAGTCAGAGGTGAACTGCTGAATCTTCCTGGTCGTAAGAAGAAAAGGACATTTTCCCCCACCAGTGTACGGAGAACTTGATGGAGGAGTGTCTCCTTGAATGTCGTCAGAGGGGAAGGGGCATCGTGCCAGCATTCGTTTGACCAGTTGAGTTGTTGAGATACCTTGCGTTCGATTGACATCCTTGTACCGTCCGGCATCTTTGACCTAATGTGCGTTATATAAACTTAAGTAGTGTCAATGTTGATGACGCAACCATACCTTTTGGTAAGTGTCATTGCCATTTTCGTCAGTCGTAATGTCTTCCCCGTGAGCACAGTACAGGCACCCATGATTGTCCAGCGTGGCCAAGGTTGTGACGTACGGAGCATTTTCAATGACTTCGTCCACCCACTTGATTGCCCTCACCATTTCATACCTAAAAGGAAAGGAAGGTTATGACATTTTAAAGTGAATATAAGGACACCTATACCTTTCGCTCTCAAGCATAACAGGAGGGCATCCTTTGTTCTTGGTGATCTCCTCGTCAGAGTGGACTCCCACAAGAAGCCGTTTTCCCAATCCCTTTGCCTGACGCAGGGAGTTGGCATGTCCAAAGTGAGCCAAGTCGTAACTGTCCATCAAATGATATCCTCATTGTCTGACAAGACACTACCTACAATTAAGCCAAAACTTACCACCCATCACACCAAATTTTGTCCGTAGTTTCTTCAGGATCAACTTCCATGTTTCTTTCTTCGTCTGTCGTAGACATATTATTGCAGTAAGACTTTGTGTGTCGGAATTGCAACAAGTTTTTCAGAGAGTTTCACGCGAAGCAGTTTCCAGAAATCTTGTGATGTCAAATCACGGAGGACCTGAACAATTTTTTGACGTTGGTTCCTCTGCCAACCAAAAGTTGAGAGATGCGTCGAATATGCAGTGAATCTGCCGGGGCAAAATGATAATGGACTCTAAAAGCGTTATGGAGGATGTCCCAATGATGACAAGACTAGCACCTCTGTTGATGAACCGATGAAAATGCTGAATGATAGTGCAAATAATTAGTTTATGCTGCAAATAGATAGATACTTCGCCAATGAGAGATAGCGATGACATGACTGGTCCAATATTGACCTGTAAGTCAAAATGCGATTCATCATCGCGCAATCGCTGCGCTATATCGCACACGCTTGCTTTATGTGGATCATGTCATGGCTAACATCTTCAAAATTGACTCACACAACTAATTGCTGTAAACAATAGTTAGGAACTCACTCCCAAAAGATTCCATCCGTTGATTACCAACGTGGCCTCACGTCATGTCTGAACCAATGCATCGGGTATAATTAGGCAAGAGGTTTATTTGTAAGAGGTGTGTCAAGTTTCCCTTCATGTAAGATTAGAGATAATGGATTGATTGTGACTGGTGAATGAATCGTAGATTCTGGAAGACCAAAGTTCAAGTGGTTCAATAACATTGTTGTCATTCATACAGACATTTTAGATAAGCATGGAGGAAAATGACTTGCAGCAGCAATGATAAAAAAAATGTGTTTGCATGAATTGAAACATGACCCCCTCGAAACCCTACTTGGCAAACTTAATTAACATTCCAAATGAACTCTACACGTCTAAAAAGTAAATGAATGGATTCATTAATTAATGACATGAGAACATGACCCACGCGATTGAGAGATTGTGAGAATGTTTTACTTCACCAGAATTTGTGTCGTGTTGCCAATTATGTACGTATATTTACAATGGGTCATTCCTATTAAGCTTTTCGCTTTTGAAATTTTGTTGACGTCTTCGGTTTGGCCACGGTGGTGGTGACTTTTGAGGATCCATGCAGCAAGCCTTCTTCTCTTCAGTACCATCCTATTAGTCTCAAGGCAAATCTTGTCGTGGCAGCAAGGCACATCACCATTCCCAGCATTGCAAATGACCCTCGTGCTCTGAAAGCAGAGAAATAAATGATTACTTATGGTATTCCTCTAATTTGGAAGGTAAACTAGCACCTTTTGTGCGGATCGCCCGTGTAGTAGCCCCTGGCATAGCAGATCCTTCCCATTATCCAAATACAACCTCCGAAGGTGCAGAAGTAGGGCATTTCTAGACCTCCAATGAGCAAAGCCAGGAGGAATTGAGGGTAGTTTTCCAGAGTGTTTTGATGGGCCCTTTGCACGCAATTGAAGGACACGCTTTCTGGGGAGTACATGAGGGGGTATGGAACCTTGTATTCGTCCCGAGCCATTCCGACCTACAAACGAGACCAAAGCACGTTAAGACATTAATGTTTTAGGTTCAACATGAGCGTCCATACCTTCATCGCTTTCCACGTCAGGAGGAGTACGGATCCAACTGCGGTGAGCACAACGAAACCATACCCCGATGGTAAAATGGCCCTCAGTGCGGCGGATGCAGACGTGTCAGGGCATGCTGCACTTGCAGCTGCAACAGTCGGGGCTGTGGCCGCAATCGCTTTTCCTACTCCGCACTTGACCCCTTTCGCCGTTGCCTTTGCTGCTTTCACGGCCACGGTGGTTGCAGTTTCACAACAGTTTGCTGCTCCGTCACTAAAAAAGACATTTAGGTGAGATTTTCGACATCAATGCTTTGAATTCGGATGTCTTACCTCATTTTGTGTTATATGAGTTGAATGGCTCGATTTACCAATGGCAAAACCGACAAGAATTTGGGAAATACTTTCAAAATTTTGAGTGGGGTTGATTTATTCTTATTGGAAAAATTAAATGAAAGAAGCCACCTCGTTAAACTTTACACAAAAAAGGGTTCCTATGGCTTTTAAATTCTGAACACATCGAAACTTGACCAACTGACTCTAGCAAAGGGGGTGTGGCTCAGTCAGTCAAAAAATGAATAACCCAACATTTTGAACCTAAAATTCTTAAATACAAGTCACTCTTACTTTGAAATGAATTACAGTGCAGGGTTTTCTTTTACATATTTCTCCAATGTTATAATGTCTAACTCAATAGTCAAAATGTTCCCACTACCCTTTCCATGTTGGGAAACCAACTTATGGTCAACGAATTCCTGTAGAAGGGTTTTAAGAGCTGCATCACTGTGAGCGATAAATCCCTCGCGACATTTTCTGGCCAATTCTGAAAATTCCACACCGGCATTTTCCTTTTCTTTCTTTCCAAATGCATTTTGCAATTTCCTGAGTTGCAGTGATGCTAAAATGGCGAAGGCTTTCTTCGAATTACCGGTCAATGACTTTAAGACGTAGTACAGTGTACTTTCTCCAGCTTTTGAGCTTTGGGATTCACCAAATATGTTCGGAGTCCAGTTGAACTCAGCTTCATATGATTGGAATGTGGACCAATGAATCCAGCAAAATCGAAGGCGAGCCATTTGTTGAGATGTGATGCCTGTAAATAATTAACCGTCCATAAGTAAACTAATTGGCGAACGTAGTTTAACTACTCACCAACTCCAGTGTTCAGAGAGTCTGCAGTAGCAAGTAAATGAACCCAGCTCTTTTCCGCCAAATGGCACAAAACGTTAAAAGTGTTTGGATTATTAATTGCCAATGCGTCCAAATTGGTGACAATAAGAAAGACTGGGTCATGTTCCTCAGGAAGTTGTTGGCAAACATCCCTGCGAAAACAAAAACAGTTTAAAAAATAAATGTTGTGAACCAATTTTTATGGCACTCACTCTGCCAGTCCCTTGTGGTGGACGCTCCCCTTCAACTTTATGGGCAACTCGAGTAATTTCACAAAAACGGACAGTATCTGGAAACAAAAAGTGCATACTTAGGCCTGGAAGAACCTTAAGCAATTCATTTTCAAACCTGTTTTCCATTCAGTTTAGGATACAATCCGTCAAATCGTAGGGTGTAAAAGTCTTCATTCAAGTACTCTACAAATTCTTTCACGACGCAAAGTTTAGACCCAAAGCCGTACAGGAGGATATTGAAACCTTCCCTGCAAACACATCAAAAAAACGATATTTAATTTGCTAAACATCAAAGAGATGTCAATCTCACCTCATGTAAAATATCCATCTCCGGAAATCCGGTTTTATTTTCTTCTCCAAAAGATTTCCCATTTCTTCCACGTGCTTCGTCGAATTCTCAAGACAAAAGATCCCAGCTTCCCCTATCTCAGCCGCAGCTCTAATTGCTTCCTTTGTAATGGACATGTTTGGATCAAATCGTTCTGGAAGGCGGTCCTCCTTCGTTTGATCATGAACACCTCGTTTCCCCTTCCGTGGTTTCCGACCCTTCCGTGCGTCATTGGGCACTACTTCCTTGTCCTTCTTTCGCTGCGGCTTGAACTTTATTCGGTTGTCGGCCAGGAGGTATGCTTCGTAATCAAAGCGGCCAAAGTCTTCCCTTGTGGCGCAATGGTCATCATTTGAAGGATCCGAGTCTGCCGACGAGGCGACAAATGAGGATTCCTGTGAAGACATACTCTTTCTTCCGGCGGCCTTCGAGGGAAGAGGAAATGCCTTTTGCTTCTGACCCTCCTGTTCTGAGTCTGTATCGTCATCTTTCACTTCCTCCCCTTGCCGTTTTAGATACTGACCCCGGAGAGCAGTTGTACTCTTCCGTAGGTTCCTCAACGTCGGTGTCGCCGCCACAGGTGTCACAAGAGAGCCAGATCCAGATGTCTCCATTACTACTTCTTGTGTCTGCTTCAACAACGAACGATTCTGGTTCCGAGTTACTGGAGTCCTGATTTTGACATCTTCATCTTCTTCATCGTCAACTTCTGGATCAGGCCTCCTCTGATAGACACTACTACTTCGTGTCTTTCTCGACATGATCTCCTGAAATGATCTTTTAATTAATTCAACTGGTGTTCGTTCAATCAAGATAAGAACAGAGGAAAAACATTGCCGCATTTCACTCGCGCTGATTCTTACAAAAAGTGCACAAATTGAGACATGAGACGTACAATTCTACACTTTTTCCCCTTTTCTCAACAATCGACCATTGTCGAGGTGTTCATCAAATAAGGCAAAGTGAGACTTTATTGTTAAAAAAAGCTAGACATTTCAAGGACGTGTTAAAAGCCTATCATGCAAAAGTTTGCACAAAACTCCAGACGATTTATGCATTAAAAAAGTGAGGAGGAGTGAGACTTGTCTGACTTTGGCCGGATATTTACCTCTCCCGATTCTTCCGGAGAAAGTTCAGTCTCTCTTTGGTCACCTTACTTTCACCACCAACAGAATCAGAAGCAAACACTGCATACTCTCTTTAGTCTCAATCTCAACTTTACTCTGCTTTCTCAGAGAAAGGAGAAAGCAATGCATGTGTTCCATCTTACCCCATTAAATCTAAAAATACATTGTCCTTAATTAATTTTCCAGTTGAGTAGATTTTTCTACCAAATTGCACAAAAAAAGACGCTTATAACAGCCTGAGGCTACCAAAAAATCATACAAAATAAACAAACCCCATGATGAACAAACAAGTCGGCTAAAAACCGAAAGAAAACATGGAGGAGGAAAGTGGTGAAAGTCAGGAGGGATTGAACTATGACATGTACGAAGATGAAGATAGTTCTTCTTTGGGGACCACACATTTCTACCACTCTACAAGAACGACGACTTTCTCCAGTAGTAGTGAGGAAGGAAGTTCCAATGCATCCTCCAATGCAACTTCTGAGGACATCATCCCACCTTCTTTCTTGGAAATGAGTGAAGTGTCTCGAAACTGTGTGATAATTTATTGCATCCTCTTTGTCATCTCTGGGACTGGGAACTTTTCAGTCCTTTTTAGTGTCCTAAGACAAATGAGACATTGTCGCAATCGAATCTCTCTCCTAATTTTACACTTGTGTATTGCCGACCTCCTCGTAACTTTTACCACAATGCCGATGGAGATAGTGTGGAGGATTACTATTTGGTGGTACGGGGGTGATCTGTTGTGTAAAGTCTGCCAATTTTTTAGAGCATTTGGGCTCTACTTGAGCTCAATGGTGGTCATTTGTATAAGTCTAGATCGGTACTTTGCAATCATTCACCCCCTCAAATTGGCCAATGCTGCGAGGAGGGTTAAACTTACTCTCACGATTGCATGGGTTGTCGCTCTGGTGTGTGCATCCCCTCAGGTAACATAAAAGTTAAGCTCTTTAGGTTGACATTTTGATTAACACTGGATTGATATAATAGGCTGTGATTTTCCATGTTATGCAACATCCCAAATACCCAGAGTTCCATCAATGCCTCACTTTCACTTTTTTAACGTCAGACCAAAATCAAGAATTGTTTTACAATCTGTTTTCCGTATCCGCACTCTATTTTGTCCCACTCCTCATCATCCTCTTCACCTATTGTCGCATTGTTTGGAAGATATTCTACAAGTCGAGAAAGCACGAGAGGGAAGTTGGTGAGTCTCTTTTAGAAATTCCTTTGATTTCCAAATTGCATACATATTTTACAGCCGAACGGAAAAAATCAATCGCTGTCGTATATCACCATCGTCAACATAATGGGCACCCACCACGTCGTAAAGTGTCCACTTCGGTGGCTACTTCTCAAGTGGACTCAGAGGACGGGGAAAGCGGAGGGGCTACTAATGTGAATATCTTTTATAGGACAAACAGTTGTGACAGGAAGAAGATGAATCTAGGGTCAACCTTGAGTGAAAAGCACTCATCATCTTGCGGTAGGTCTATCACTTTCTCTATCCTCAACCACAACCACTTTAAAGGGTAATAATTCTACTTCAGTCGTTCCTTTCCAATAAATAATACCAGAGGAGAGATCGACGGTTATTGTTATTAGGGACGACAATGGTCGCGGTGAGGTTGACAATGATGGGAAATTGAAATTGAAGAGTTAGTCTGCCAGAGAACAATAGAGAGGCTGTGCACATTACTTACTTTCACCCAGTGAAAGTCTACATTTCATTCTCTCCTTTCTCTTTCATCAAACCTACCTTACCTACTATCAAATTCATTGATACATTACGTACCAAGGAACAAATGAAATGAACCGCAAACCTCCACAGTCTAAAGTTATGCTCAATTTCGCTTTTCAGAAGCAAATGCCATCTCAAACAACCCTTCACTTTCACCACCACCACCACGACCCACCAACTCATCATCAAATGGTCCTGTCACACGCAATCCAAGTACAGGTGCAAGTGGTGGTACTGGTGGTGAAGACATTGTTCCGGCTTCAGGATTCTCAAGGAAGCCTACACTCCGAACCTCTGCTGGTGGAAGCGTCCTCCTGGCCAGAGCAAGGGTTCGGGCCCTCCGTCTAACATGCATCATCGTTCTCACGTTCGTGTTCTGCTGGACCCCTTACGTGGTGATGACTCTATGGTTAGTCTCTCAATTTACACGTTTTCTCAATTGACCCCATTTATTCACACCACCACACAATCTGGAGAAAGTTCCATGGCCCATGGCGTTAGATAAATGCTTCTGCGACCTTTGGAAGGTTTCTTAAATTATCACGACGTGAGACAGATTTCTCCCATCTTGTTTGTTCTGATTTAAATTATTCAGAGTCTGTCTGTACTTAGGTACTCACCCTATGCTACTACATACAAATTAAAATTACAAATCCAGCAAAAAGAGAAAGTCTAGTTAATTATTTATTCATTTTGCACTGTGGACAGAGTGAAAGTGACAGAACACTTTTAATTTCTTGAAACCTTTCTTCATTCTTGACGGTGTAAAGTGTAAAGTGAAAGCGAAAAAGACATTTATTTCCCTTTCGTTTGTGCATCCTTTTTAAAGACAATTACATTACAAAAGGCATTGTTTGTATAGAGTAGACTGGCTCTTTGTTGTTCACTCGTTATTACTTTTCTATCCATCGATATTTACGTTGAAATGTAGAAAAGTAAACCTTACTTACCACAGACAAAATTCTGCTTATTTTTTTATGTACCAAAGAGAAAGTAAACAACTTTTGGGAATGGAGTATGTAGTTGATTTGGTATACACTTCTTGGAGAAAATAATAATATGGTGAAAGAATGGTTGGATGGAATGACATATAATCACAGGGTAAACGCTGTAGGGAATAAAGATTGTTGTATTTATTGAGGACATTTTTGAAGTTTGTTGTACTGAATAATTTAGCCAGCCTCTTGTTGCCAAAACTGTATATTTTAGAAGGACACACACACAATAATAATGTTTGTTTAGGTACGGACAACACTCCCCAGGCTGAAATAGAAACCTGATCCGTATTTGTTTAAGAGTGACTGACTGAAGGTCTTCTAAATATAATCACAATTTAGATATTTGTCTTCTATTCAGACACAATATGAAGGTCAAAATATGAGAAAGATGAACGGGCACGGACATGGTAGCCTGCTCAGAAAACCGGGCACGTTCAGAGAAAGTTCAGAAGACTTTTATTATTATAAAGGAAAACTTCATGGCGTTAACCCGGAACAATGGATAAAGTTTATCCTACAAAGAAATGTAATATTGGAATCATGATTTTATCTTTACTTTTGGCTTTGAACTTCTCTTTTTTATTAATTTACCAAAAAGATGAAACATTTTTACTATTGGAAATAACTTTGACTCACAAAGTCAAAGGTTTCACCAGGAATATTTTGTTTTGACAAATATATAGCAATGGTTAAACCGACCGCGTGTTGCAGTCCTAATTAATGACCCCATAGAGTCAAATTAAATCTAGTACAAATTGTCCAAAATAAGTTTGTGTGTATGTCTTAGTACTTTAGACATAAGGTATAGTGAAAGAGTTTCTCGGAACTCAAGAATGGAAGACAAATCCAGCAGTGAAAATGCTTGGGGTGAGAATGTATGAGACAAACTTTCTCTGTGGATAAACGGAATGAATGGGTCAATTTAATGCGGGTTGAGAATGTAGAATGAATGGAGAGGGAATCACAGAGCTAATATTAGTGGAGAAGAGACGCGGTTTACATCAATGTCTTTAGTCTCATTTTGCTTGCCATTCAGCATTCTAATTATCCTGCTTAATGTGAAAGATTCATGACTTTGTTTGACAAGTGGGAGTAGTTAGTGGGCTGGTCTATAGCTCTGTGAAACATTAGGTAATTACACTTCTTAAAAGGATTCATATAAGATGAACCAATTATTCCTTGCACCTTATAGGGTTTCTTCTTCTGGAAAGAAAGAAGAAGGGATTCATAAAAGTTTATGTCATCTTCATGTGATCATTCTTCAGTGACAAGTTTACTTTCTACTTTCTCCCCCGTCCTCCTTTATCATATCACTCAACTGTTAAAACCAAGGTAGTCTGTCAACCAACCGCAGTCTTAGCCTCGAAGATTCTTTTATCCGTCACAAAGTGGTTGCCTTTGATCATAACTCCTCTCTGCGTGAGGTATAAGATTAGATTGAATACTGTATGAGATAAGACGGAAGAAAGCTGTCAACGGAACAAGAGAATTCAATTCAACCGTGGGACAAGGAAGGTCTCACATCATCACAGTCAGGCTGGTTTTAGTTCAGAGAGACGAAGCAATTAAGTATAAGATTCGGTTGGATTTGAGAAAGTGGATGCTTTCTCCAAAGAGAAAGCTTCTTTGATTTATATCGTCAGTTTACCACTCATCATCATCCAATTCTACAGTGACTTATAAGTTTGACATAATGGATGACCGTGAGATGAGAGAAAAGTTTGTAATGATGGTTTCAAATGGAAAAATAAATTCCTTGTGGTACAAATGTGCCAAAACTTTAGGACTGGTTCTAATTTTCTTTCAAATTGCATATTTCATTTTCCTTCACTCTTATCTAGTCATTTTAATTTACACTTATTGCTTTTAAGGTACATGCTGGATCGAAAGGGAGCCCAATCAGTGGATAATCGAGTTCAAGAGCTACTCTTCTTAATGGCAGTGTCCAACTCGGTAGTTAATCCACTCATTTATGGGACCTACGGAAATAGTGAATGCAGCAGAGGATCCACTCCTTGTCCCAGGTTAGATTTATATCAAACTGAAATGTAATTTATGTTATTGCATTTCCACAATTTCTCAAGATATGGGAACTACTCTGTCTCCGTAAAGAAGAGAGCCAGAGGCAAGAAAGGAGGAGGCACTCAGCAACTTTCTCCAACAACTTCCCAACCCCAACATGGTCACGGTGGTGGTCACCAGAGTCATATTAATAGTAATGGCCAACGACACACCAACAACAGGCACAATAATCATTCGTATCGTCATCAAAGGAGCTCACTGACTACAACCATTGGGGGAAATGGAAACACCCTCACAAGTGTAGTTATCACTCAACATGTTGACCTTACATGAAGCTGGAAAGGTGTACCTGAATTGTAAGGCTATAGAAGGTTAAAAAACGCCAAATAAATCAATCAAGGTTCCCTATTTATGGAAGAGATTTTAATGTAATCGAACCAAATTGTTTACTTTATCTATGATTATTACTGTACAGATAAAGAAAGTAAATGCATACTCTTTAATAAAAGAATAATATTGAAACAACCTCACAAAATGGTAATGTAATTTTCTCCTAATTTAACTTTGTTCATCCATGAAAAACAAGCCTGATTGAAATTCCATTTGAATTAAGGATTTCGAATATGTTCAGGTAGAGAATTTTCCTTTATTCATGCGCCAAGAAAATAGGTAATCAGAATTCAGTTCGACGACACTACAGACTGTAAAAGGAGTTATGGATGGACAATTTCACATGAATAGAATAGACTTAAATTCTGACGAAGCTCATTTGTTGTTTTATTAGGACATGAGTAAATTGTACATGGAAAGTTTAGAAAAGCTTATATTTTGAGGAGTACAG
>JAQIWU010002648.1:0-11619 GCA_034696445.1 Isotomiella minor
AACAATTATTACTTTGTATACATGAACATTTGTGACCACGGTACTGAAAACCTCAGACCGTCACCACTGGGCTTGATTCGAAGACAATCTTCATCAAATTACGAACCCACCTCTCCATTAGGAGATAAATGAAGGCAACTATCCAAAAGTACAATGTCAAGTTCATCATTGTCCATTCGTCGCCGTCGTAGTCGTCCCCAAATTGATAATGCATCGCTGATGAACCCATTCCAATTATGACGTACATGAATGTACAAGGGACCATCCATGACCTCCAGGTCCTAAACTTCTCCATTATCTGTGTCTTCTTATTGCATGGAACCTAACGAGACGCAATTATTTGAATATGCATAAAAATATTTTGATAAAGCTCTGGGAAACTCAATTTAGATACCTCTTGGCTCTGTAGAATATTCCATCCTTTCGTAATCTTGTAATAGATTGCCGCAATGTCCAACACTGCCAGACCCAGTATCATCAACTCCAGAACTAACAAACACAGTAAAATTAGTTCAATTGTGTGATAAAACATTGTGAACGAGAGGCTTACAATGAAGATTGGAAAATCTGTCCCGAATCTGGTTGCGCCTGAGGATTTGGAGCTGTTCCTCCACGGCTCGAATAACGAAATGTTGGTTCGGGACCCCTTCGTCCCGTTGACGTGACGAATTGAATTGGTTCCAGGCGAGGACGTTGAATTGAATGTCCTGCGTGAGCATCAAACTTTGAGACGTGCTGTCCAACATGGCGACGTAGATGACGACGGCTTTGGTAAAAAACAGTAGTGCAGCCGTTGTCAGAATTAGTGGAGTTGCCTGTGTTGCATAATATTATGGTTTTGTTATTGTGCCTCGTGAATGATTCGACCGGTTAAGTTACACATACCTTGTCCATCATTCTCATGCCCTTGTTCGTTGTTTCTGAATCAGCCCACTTCACCTCAGTGGAAGACTTTGAAGCCATTGTCTTGGTAGAATGTGACACCAGCCTTCCTTTGGACCAGATAAGCTTCCTCCAGTCAGTACCTTTGAACACGAATGAGAAATATAGAATTGCACTGCTTCTTTAAAAAATCATTTATTTTTACCTGTCTAAAAAATGCAGGTGGTCCTCTGCCTATTCTACAGTTATAATTACCTCAGTCTCGACGAGAGAGTGTGTTTGTTTACAAATCATAAAAAGGAGCCGGGGATTTATTTATGATGATGACGAAGGAAGTCCTCATTTCATTTCAGTAAAAAACGTACCCATGCAATTTCTATGGAAACTTGACGAATGCAATGCAGCCATATTAGACCAATAAGGGTGGCATCGGAAGGTGACTCATGGCTAACAGTTACTGTTCAAATTCTAATTTATAACCCATTGCCAACAAAGCAATGCCTAAAACTAGACTATTTACAACTTTTTCTATTGCTCGATGAGAAAATAAATTTTGAAAACGGTGACCCACACCATCATAGTCTTCTGTTGCATAGCGAGGCACTATTGGCCTAAGACCTATTTCGGTAATTAGTGTCGGTTGTTGTGGAAGACTGGTCTCCGTCATTGGGGCACTTTCAGATGTCAGTGTTTCATTTCCATCATTTTCATCTTCAGAGCTTTCCTTCGTGATGAATGAATGTTCTTCTTCTTCTACGCTAAAACTCGTAGAGGAGATTATATCCTGATGAACAGTCGCCATAGCCTGTTTAACACCACCCCCAGGTTATCATAGCATTTATAAAATGATAACTTTTTAGGGGTTTACGGTTTTGACTCCTGACGCGTCGTCATCTACAACGTGCGTTTGGATAGTTGATTTTTCCTCCGGCTTCTGGATATTTTCCAATGCTGTAATGAAACTTGTATTCATGCCTTTCCCACATTGGACAAAATTGAGCTTCGCGTTGTACTTGGTAAGCTTTTTGCACATCTCCAGAACTGACGTTACCGTGTGACGCTTGGATGCATTGTCCTCACCGTCCGTGAGGATGAATATTTGTACTCGAGCCGTTTTCAGAACTGTTGAAAAACTAAAGGTGCTGCACCAGGCTTAATTGATTGACTTTTTACCCTGCGATGGAATCCGCGACAGCATTCCTCCCCAAGCGTCGTACAAGGCCGTGGTTCCATTCAAAGCACACGCTCCTTCAATTTGATGCTGCAGGTCATCAAAATTGAGACTCGATTTTTTACAGGCAGCAATTTTCCACACGTGCGTTGAAAACAAGGTTATGTCAAAAACAACATGGTTGGGACATTTGTCGATGATTTGTCTCAAAGAGGAACAAACTTCTTGGATTTTTGACCCGGACATGCTTCCACTGACGTCCACTGCGGCGAACACATGAAGTTCGTTGATATCTTCTTCATTGTACTTGGAAATGGGCCCAATGGTTTTGGACATTACGATATATTTCTTAAGTTGACAATTGTTGAGGATTCAAGTGTATTACATAGTTTTCAACAGAAACTTTGTAATGTATGTAAAAAGCAAAGTATGTGATCAATTGAAAGATAAGGTATAAAAATAACCAGTTGCGCAACGTCACAAGCATTTATCTAATCAGTGATCCTACAGTGGCCGAGCTCAAATCTCGGAGAAGATGGAAGCCGCCAAGTACCTCGCCCACACGGTATGGGAATCCCTCGGATACACAGCGAGTCGAGAGTTGTACTGCCAGAATCCAAGCAACGATCAGGCTTGTCGGAATGCTAGGTTGAGTTGTCTCTGCGTGCCCCGTTTTAGGCAATCTCTGCGTTGAGTTGTCTCTGCGTGCCCCGTTTTAGGCAATCTCTGCGTGACCCGTGAGGGATCATTACCAAGGGTTTATTACTTCTCAAGGAAGTATGCCCTGCATGCATGTTGGATGAATGGTGGGAAATTACGGGGTACTTTGAATGAATGAATACTTCCCCACACATCCACTCTCTCTCACATGCAAGAAGAGTGAGGATATACGTACCTAAGTATCTAATCTGTGAAGAAGATGACGACATAAAGAAAGAAAGAAGAAAGAAAGAAAGTAGGGAAGGAAATGTGATCGTGATCACACTATGTGGTTGGTTTTTGGTATTACTTTCACTCTCTCCACTCCACATTCTCATCTTTCCTCTTTTTCTCAGCTTCTCTCCTCTTCAACTCACCTGTCGTTTTGTCCTTTCCTATCCTCTTGTTCCCGAATGAGGTGCACGTATGCATGGTACGGCGTGTGAGAAACGTGGCATGAAACGTTAGTGACCTACTATTTCCTCCTCCAGAGAAACGAAACGAGATCAGGAGGAATTTGGCCACACGGGAAAGGAAAGGAGAGAGGCAAACGGATGTTTCCCCATGTATCCATGTCTCATACACGAGGAATGCCTGCCGTGTGCTGCAATCCAAGCCGTATCTCACGACTCGATGCAAGGCAATCTTGGAATCCTCTTCTCCAACAAAATGTATAAATCCACTTTCCAAAACACGACTGGTTTTTGTGCTTGACTAAAACATAGTTTGGCTGGACGCATTAGCAATTCTCTCCTTCCCCTTTCTCTCTGTTTATGCTTCCTCTGATGCAGTCTGGGGCACTTTCACCTACATAATGCAACGCAAAATAATGGTCCTGTGGTTGATTATAATGCGAGACACCAGATGTTGTGGTAAACAAGCATGTCTCCAACTCGTCTGCAAACGAGCGAACCCATGATCTTGCCAACGTCGAATTAGTGTAGTGTGCATGAGTGAATGCTGTAGAATGCGACGATGATACTCTCCTTGGATGTCAATCCTTTATCTTTTAGAATTCTATTACTTGGAAAGGACTCTCTCTCTCTCTATCTCTATCTTTTGACGCATTAGCTGGAAGAAGGGAGAAATGCAGCGAAATGAGCGGACAGGAGGAGTGTGGCAATAGTATTCTCTCTGGTGATGATGATGGTTTTCTAGGTTGGCATTTATATACGACTTTGCTTTCACTTGACTTACTTAAGCAAACCTTGACTACAAAGTTTACAAATAAATAAATAAATAAATATAAATGTATGAATAAAGTTAAGGCAGGTTGGGTGAAAGTGTGGGGGAAAGGAAAGCAAAGAAGGAGAAAGCAAGATAGTTACCGTAGTTGTGTGGTGGCATGAATGTAGGTACCCATGTTGTACCGGTAGTCCCATGGGCACTGGTTCCTTTCCTTCGTTGTTTTCATTTCTTTTTTCTCTGCGGAGGATACTTAGGAAGACAAGCCTCGGCAGGACATTTACCTTTATTTGGCAAACCTTGGTTGATATAAATGTGGTTCGGACAGGAGCAAAAATAAAAATGTGCAAATTCCCTCAATGGCATGTTTAAAAAATCTATGGACCTCCTTGTCAAGACATCCAAACAGTGTAATTACACACGAGACGCAAATATTTGTATTGATAGAAGATCGATGTCACCGCCACAAGCGCACTGTGAGGACGCAAGGAAGGAATAAGAGAAAGTAAAACTTTTTTCTTGTATTTGTTTTATTTATTTATTCCGATTTATTGTATTTACTCGGCTTATGTAAATTTTAAGAATCTTGTCATGGACAGAACAAGAACAGGGCTTCTATCAGATATTTAATGCTTTATAAAGCCGTAATAAGTTTGAAGAAGAACAAAAGAAAAGTAAGACGAGATTGTTGTTGCGTGAATGTACAGAAAGAGACTATGGAGAACGACGGAGTGAATATGACTAAACTTTTGTCACTTGGGAAATGCTTATTAAATTTGGTCATCCATAACTTTATTATTTACTTACACAAAGTCACCGGGACGACAAAAGCGAGAGCATGGCTTCGTGTATGGGTGCAAAAGTAAGACGGAGAGGAGCCTTCGGTAGAAATTCCAAGTATTTTGTGGACTCCAGCGTCTCAGAAAATATCGCGACGATGATTACATTTTGTGAGTGAAGTGGAGGAATGGATGCCAGAAAATGTTTGCAGATGGCTTTCGATCAGTGCATAGGTACATTTACACACGCAGAAGAGAGATGGTTTGGAAAATAGTTGAGATCAGATCAAATCGTTTCTCTTCACGAGCGGAAAAAAGGAAGAGGAAGGCTTTTTCCTTTCTTTCTTTCTTCTTTTCACCTAAGCGAGCGAGTAAATAAGTAAAGGTACAAAGTCGAGTGAGTCGTTTCCAAGGAGGAAGGCGTGCTTTCTCCCTCCTTGGAACGGAGCCTATCCGAATCCCTCTACCTCCTGGCAGATGTAATGGAACCGGACAAGAGCATTCATTAGGGAGCTGAAATGTCAGGATCTATTTGTTTTAATAAACACTCAGACGGTGGTGGTAGTAGTGGTGGAGTCAGTCTACTTTCTTTCCATTTTCTTCGTTCCGTTCCTTCGGAGAAGATGTTGGTTAGGCACAAAATGGAATGAATGATGTAACGTAATAATGTCTGACTACTCATTTTTCAGCCTATAGAGATATGTTCTTTTTGATCATTGGAAATTGTCCCATGGAGAATGGAAGAAGAAAAATTGAATATGAATATGTTTTCTTATTTTATAGAATGAAGCCAGGAGTTTCACGAGCCCCCAAAACAACAGAAACGAATAATGCCCGTGCCGTTGCTGCTGAAAGAGAAGTTTTGTATCCTTTTGGACATCAAAATGACTTAGGACACGTCGTTCTTACCCGACCTCAGCAGGTACGTAATAAAAACACTCTCACTAGTTTACTTATTACCAACCTCTCTCACGTTTCCCCGAACCAATGTGTCATAATAATCAATGTGTTGACGTGATGTGATTTGTTTGACGTTCGTGACCAAGTTTAAAATCTGAGGATCAAAGTATTTAGCCACGCACTTATGTTATGTGGAAATGCGTACTTACAAGTGGGACTGGAAAGCAGCCATTTGGCCTGGATATGCAATTATTATCTTCGCATTTCTCGCATTGTCAATTGGATTTTCACAGTGAAACGCTCGTCAGACTCAACCTGAAGTAAATATGAGGCTTTGTGGTAAAGGAATGGACGTATTAATGTACGTCTGATGAGATTACAAAAAAATGAAGTGTGCAATTTTCACTTTTCACTGATGTTTGTAAGTGTGGACACACGTGGCCCTTTGGGGTGCCTTTATCTCGGTAGTTGTAGGCAGACAGTCGCTGAATGAAGACACCAAAAGAAAGCTCCCAGCCAGTGGGACCTAGATGGAACAGTAACAGTGGCGAGAAGTATGGAGAAAGAGGATAACAATATCATATAACTGGGGCTATTTAATTATCAACGTTGAAGGGTCACTAATTAGACTTTGTCGTAATAGAAAACAAACCTTGCTTGATTCAGAGAATCACGTAACTGAAATTTCTGCCTGTATGGATCTTCAATTGTGTCAATTTCAATGTTTTGATTTCTGTCAACGTTTTTCTCTGAACGGATCCTTCATTAGATAATTGATTGGTTAATTATCAAAGCAGGCTAGACGAGTTATTATTTCAACGCAGATTTTTTCAGGGAATTAAGAGCCAAAGGAAATATAAACCTGTAGAACAAAAAAGCAGGACAAATTTTACTGTCTCGTTTTAGTCAAAACATTTTAGTCTTTGCAATAATTAGTCATCATCATACTTCCTTGGGGCCATTCCGCTTAGGTATATGTTTCTGATTAATGGTACAACAGACATCCAAATAATTAATTGGTTTCTTAGAAAAGGAAAGTCAGGACTTTGGTTGTAGTAATGCCGATAGAAGTAAAAATCACTGCTTTCCTGTCTTTCCCTCACAGTGTAAGTTTTTGATTGTGGGGAGAATCACTCACTCCTTCTGTCCGTAGGACGGAGAAAGTCCCAGGATTTTATTCGCTCACGTACATTAGGAACTATTATCGTTATTATTGCCCATTAAATCCTTAAATAAATGGGTAATCATTTTTCCTTGGGTGAGCGCAACTACTTTTATATCATTTTTTTGCAGTGAGGTGAAAATTGGAAACCCGTAATTGTCTGGCAATAAGAAGAGGTGAAAGATATTTGTACATTTCGTACGTGAGGGTTGTAACAGTAATTCAAATCGATTTTGACAAATTGCAGAACACATCTTCGTGGTTCGGTTTTCTCTTGTGTACTCAGGCGCATGTTGTGCACGAATGAATGAATAATAGATTCGTAAATAAATAAAGAAAAAATAAGGAGTAAAAATGGAATGGGATCCTTCTCCATCATGGAGTGACAGCAGTGTAAGTCAAGAAAAGGTGTAAACTTATAAGAATGGAGAGAAGGAAAGAAATGTATAGATATATAGAGAAGAGAGAGAGAGAGAGTCCTACAAACAAAGTCAATTTGTTTGGATTCACTTCCCCTTCCTCCCAGCCTTCTTCTAATATTTCTCTTTACCAACTTTCACTTTACTTTCACCTGGCTATTTTACTTTATTTATTTGTTTCAGGGTTCCCGTGAGGATGGTCGTGGAGATGGATGTCCCGGACCCCCAATTACATCTATTGCTGCTGCCACTATCACTACCTCTACAGAAAATGCTTCATCTCCTGCTTCTTCTTCTGCTCCTCTCCAACCATCAGCCTCAACAGCAGCAGGAGCCGGAGGACCAGCAGTAGCAAGTGCTGGTGGTGGTGGTGGTGGTGCTGTTCAACCTCAGGGTAGAGGGAAGAAGCAAGGAGTGACGCCACCACCACCACCACTCCCACTTTCTCCATCCTGCCTTCCCACCTCTTCACAACCACAACTGCCGCCTGAACCTGAGCTTCTATCCCCAAGAGTTCTGACAGCGTCAGTGTCTCACTTATCTTTGCAGTCAACCAGACATAGCAGGTAAAGAAATGTACAATCGTGGAAGGTTACATGAACGAAAGCAGGATCACTTACGCTTTTAACCTCTATCATCTTGACTCGGTTTCAT
The DNA here is from genome assembly GCA_034696445.1 of Isotomiella minor. Lineage (NCBI taxonomy): Eukaryota > Metazoa > Arthropoda > Collembola > Entomobryomorpha > Isotomidae > Isotomiella > Isotomiella minor. The sequence goes on from JAQIWU010002648.1 coordinate 7,852, forward strand.
TACATCCATGCCATCGGCTTCCTTTTCTTTCTCCTTTGTGTGCTACGTTTTAGCTGCTACACGTATCAGTTTGCGTTGCATATCACATCAATGTTTTTTCGTCGGTGGGTGTTGGTCGCTTCTTCCAACTCTTTTACTACATTCTCATTGCGAGAGGATATGACGAGGGTTGCCCCTCAACGTCAACCAATGACATAGACAAAGCTGGGAGGACTCACAGTATACAACTCATTTGTTAGCCAGCAAAGATCAAATTTTCAATGCTCATAAAACTTTCACAAAATAAATATACTAACAATTGCTTAACTAATTTATCCCTATTCTCATTTGACGTAGACAGTGAAATTATGAAAAGAACTTGAAACTCCAACTTTCTCCAACCTAAGTTCAAATCAATGGTGAAACGTGAGAGAGAGCGACGTGCCACTTTCCCTGTTGTATAGCCCTCTTAACCTCCCAGGAAATAATTTGAGATCCTCCTTTTCCCTTCTCTCTCTGGAGTTAATTCTGTTTCAAGTCATAATCCGACTTTTTCAGGCGTTCTGATTAATTACTAGAATAAAAACACTTCATAATAGTCTGCTTAAAAACAAGTTCGAGTTAAATTGCTTTGACATGAATGAAAGGATGGAAGTAAGTGAAATTAAACCAAATTGAATCCGGTGTGCTTCATTCATAGAAAAGTTGAAAATTATGGCGTGGATGTCGACATAACGGGGGAAAAGTTTTTATTATTATTTAGCAGAGGAGAGTTCACCAAAACTTTTTGCACGAGCGACACTCCAAAACTCCAAATAATAAATGAATGAACGGCGGATGAATAGATTTTTGATTTTTCAATTAGCAAAACTGCTGAGATGGTAAAAAAAATGGTGCAGCCCCAATTAACTAACAAACTGCTTTCATAGTCAAGTGGGTAGAAAGAGAGTTTGTCTATTCAGCCGAAGGAAGAAGTGCCTGTTCCTATGCCATTACAGTTACATTACAGAATTGCAGGCGAGTATTATCTACTAAGCAGAGTCAGTTCTCTTCTATGGAGACTTATGGCTTTAGTAATTTGATTAGAGGCATTCATGAATTTACTCCTCTCTCCCTTTCCGCCATCTTATGTAAAATTTCCGATTTCATTCTTTCCCAAACTTTTACACCGAGGGTTGTGCAAAACAAGAAACAATGCGAGAATGGAGAAGAGAATAGACCTGTGAAAAGAAATACATATGACGGTACGACTTGTTAAAATGCAAAAGTAGATATCACCTACAGAGTTTTGAAGTCCCCAGTAATATTATGGGCGTAATTATTAATTGTTGAGCCGGTGGAGGTGGTGAAAGCGTACGCTCCTCTTAATTTTCATTTATGCAACAGTCTTGATAAGAGAAAGTTGTGTGCGTAATATAGGTATGTGAAAATGGGCGTAACAATTGTTCCCCTGGCCTTTATTCTTTATTTATATAAGAAAAGTATCTAAGTGGTTTACTTTCTCCTGCTTTCATTTATGTTTCATTTGTTAGACCTTCTTTCTTCTCTTCTCTTCTCTTCTGTCCTCTTTGCATTGTTTGGTAGACTTGGGTAGTTGTGGTTTTGCGTGTTAAATGAGTGGACCTCAAAAGAGTTACTAAACTTGTTTCGGTAGGAACGCGAAAAATACGCATTACACATCGGACGTCTAGTCATTATGTAAAATCCCCTTCCATTGAATAGTGCCAAGTCATGATGAAGTTAGCACTGCTCAATTGTCCACTTCCAGCATTTAAGTTTTCTTTATAGAACAATGGTGAATTATACTACAACACATCTACATTTACCACCAAATTGTTTGGTTCCGTTACCACCTTACTTTTGTTTTGTTTTTTGTATTTTCTGTGTCGCTTTATCTTATTGTCGCTGTATTCAAAACGGAGGAGGATATGGAAAATGCCTTAAAAAGTTGTTGAATCTGACGATTTGCCAGTGCATGAAGAGTGACAGTTGTTACACGAAACTTCCAGCCGTAGACATTTTTCTCCGTTCATGATGCTATTTTATATATTTATTCTTTGTTTCTCTTTCTCTTTTTCTATAGATTCCATTCAGGCAATTATTCCTTTCAGCGGTAAGCAAACATACTCAATCAATAACGTAATAATTTTACTGTACAAAACTCTTTTACTTCACTCCACTCCACTTCCCTCAAATTAGTAGTTCCACAACCACCACCACCACCACTGAAACATTAGTCATTACGTGTTTAGTCAATTAACTTGAGTTAAGAGTTGAGTTTGTTGAATGGATGCCTGTTCTGCTTGCTTTTTGTTTGCATGTTGGTTTGTAAGCAATAATGGAAGCTGCTAAAGTTTGCTTTGTAATTTCCATTCTTTTTAACTTTCACCACCCTCAGTTTGACTCACTTCATTTCATTTATTTAGTTATTCCTTCTTACATGATGGGTAATGTTTAGCTCTTTCTATAACCATCCCCGAATTTTACTCCCTTCATTCTAAAGCATCCGAACCTATGTAATGAAAGTGAAGGTATTGTGCAGCCCAGCACTTGGACCTTTTCCCTCACCTTAAGTTCTATAGCAACCAATTTGAACCCTGAATGAATATAATGCGAGACACTTTCTAAAACTATGTTGAGATATGTGAGTGTTTGCTTTGTCATTCATTCCATGCATCATTTGCATGTACCCCCTAATAACTAACAACAAAGTGCTTGTGACATGACAATGCCAGTAAATAATTTTCCTCTTTCTCTTTTCACCTCATTCCCTCAGTTTGGCGTCCTCTCTAAGTGATTTGAGTTATGACGTGGTTGTACTTGAAAGAGCAATTCGGACAAATGATGTGGGGAAAGTAAAGAAATGTTTTGAGAAACATCGTCATCGTTTTCAGGTAAGTGAGACGTGTTTGTCAGTTGTGGTAAAGTTGATGCTGTTATGGATCGAGACTGATTGATGATTGTGAGTGTGGTCGTTCATCCTTCCCGTGCTTAGTTGTTTTATAGGGAGTGGGGAAAGCAGAGAGAGAGAGAGAAAGCCTCGTCATTGGACTTGTTAGTGAATAAACAAAAGTGCAGGTTTCTATGGCCGTCGTTGAGAGGCCAGAGGGAGAGAGTAGGGGACAGTTTAATTTAACAGTATGTCTTCTGTAAGAGCTATCAACTATTGAGCAACTTAATTCAGGGAGGGAGTAGGCAGTAGGGATGTAAGGTGTAATGTGCTTAATTCACTTTCCCCTCTCTCCCGTGTGGCACCCAGAGTGTCATTTGAATTGAAGTAGTGAATGTTTCAGTAGGAGGATATGACCTCCTGTCTTTTCGACTTTGGTGAAAGTAGGGGAGGCTACACAGTGTTAAATCCAAATGTTTTCTCTAAAATGTGTTGTATCTATTACGCTATCCTCCCATCGGCAATAAAACACTGCGATAAAATGAGTAAAATGTGAGCTGGGTTGTTGTTTGTCCTTAAGTGATCAAGTATTACTGCTCCTTCCTTTGTCACAGGGACATTCGTGGTTTGCATGAAATTGTTTTACAAAGTGTCTATGCTAAGAGAAAGTGACATTCAACTCGAGCAGTGTCTCTACGTAGGAAGGAAGTAATTCGTTGGTGGTCGATAGCAACCACTCGTTTATTAGTTATTATCGGGAAGAAATCAAATATGCGATAGGTGTGCGGGCCATTATCGTAATTATGCTTCCTCACGATGGTAGCAGACTGTACTTATCTAACGGAAAATAAAGTATTCATGAGAGTGGATACATATTTTCTTTATCATTGTCGTGAGAA
>JAQIWU010002649.1:0-11616 GCA_034696445.1 Isotomiella minor
CATTTTGTGACTCACCTTCAACATTGGATATCAATCCCAAGAGAAGTGGGAGGAAGACGGCCCCCAAAAATGTAGATTTATCTAACATATTTGCACTCTATACGTGAGTTAGACACTTCAAATAAAACATTTGACTGGGCAGGAATGTAAGGAACAAAGACGCATTGTGTTTGAAAAAAAGGAATAAAGATGAAGGATTGAAGGTTAATGGTTCTTGAAGGCACATCGATAGCGAAAATTTTAATACCATTTGATTTTTTTGTGTTTGGAAAAAAAAATTAAACACTTCTTTTGAGAGGGTGAAAGTGGTTATTATTTAACGTAGTTTGGGTTTATTCAGAGTAAATCTTTTCAATGATGTGAAACTGTTTCGTGACAGGGGCTCAGACGTTTGTAGGATTCAATGAACTTGGAACATAAAATACACCAGATGGATGGGATTTCTAAGACTGTACTTTTAATATCTGTACTTTTAAACGTTACTTGAATTTACAAAATCTGAAACTTTTCATAAACCGAATAAAGGGTAATTAGCTACTGCAGTAGTTCAATTGATGATTCTAAGTTAATTGGCAAGTCTCCAAGGTTTTTGAGCATTTTAGATAAGTGTGGCCTAGGGATCTGTAAATTGTAAAAAGTAACAAGTGTTGGTAAGCGATTTCCACGGTCGCAATAATATTTATCCTCTTCGCATATTTAAAAAACCAACTGATATAGGGAGCGAATTTATTTTTTTGTGCCGATTTTTGACATCATAAATGGAAGACTAGAGTATACTCAATTCCATTATAGTATAAGGGCAAGATGAGATTTTACAGCGAAATTCGAAAAATGTGCAAATTGAGTCATTTCCATTATATAAGTGGGTTTTTAATAAAAATTATGTTACATGACAAATGCTGTCTTCATCTCTTATTATACTCACGTCTAAATCTTTAACACTGACCTCTTCAATCCCTTAGACCTCTTGCGAGTTAATTCAAAAGCTTGTATGACAGCCGTGTCCTCCTCGTAATGTACGGTTTATACTCCAAAATATTGACACTCGCCAACGGCGAACTTAAAAATGTCGTTTTAAAAAACTTAAAGATTACATGAGTATCATTAACAGCCTACCAACCGAAAATAACCCTGTGCTAGTTAAATGGCAATGCAATACGACAATGTTGCAAAAAATAACAATCAAAACCTCACCAATTCCACCCGTTTTACTTGTATAAATAGATGCGAGCCCTCACATTCGAGGACTTCTACCGGAAATATCCGTTTTCCAGAATGATTTCCAGAATCTTACTAAACAATAGTACATCTAAACCCATAGGCAACATAACAATACCGACTTTCTGAACGATTCTGTCATGAAGACCGAGTTCGAAACAACCCGTACCCGCTTCCGTAATATCGAAAGGGATGGAGTCCGGGGGGATGAAACTCAACATTCTAACAGGCCAAATAGGCATCATCAGAGTTGACTCTCTGATGATGATAAGTTGATGAAATGTGCAGGATGAATGAAGTGAATGTGGTATGTCATGTATGCAGGTGGGCATCTCATTTACATTAATTAGCCCAATCAAGAAATGACTGAATAAGCAATGCATGTTTTTCGTCACTGGTATGAATGACGTTAATAAACGAGAGTAAAATCTATAATTTTTACATGAATGGCTAAAAGTATCCGTCTCTTAATTTATGTACTTTGCCAACAACCAATTTGGTGTTTATTAATCGAATTTTAACTCCTCCATTAGTCACTCACTCTTAGATAAACCAAAGGGAAAAGGGTTGGTGAAACTTTCTCTACTAAAAGCAATTCTTAAAAACCACGACTGCAAAATCCATTGGGAAAGAATGATTTTAAGATTTTATGCATTTAGCATGCATATGCTTATTTGATTATTATTGCGTAATGGTTCAGTGGATTGTTAATCAATTCACAAAAATGCACATTTTACACTTTATTTTGTTTTGTTTTATTTACATTTTATCTTGTTGCCATCATAACATTTTATGTTTCGATGCAAAAAGACAAAGTTACTTTTCACCCCGCCATCTACGCTTGATTCGCATAATTCTCATCACATCAGTTTTTAAAACATCTGACCCACTTTGGTTTTGCATACCAGCACAGACAACTGAGATTCCTTATCAAACAATAAATCAATTAAATAAATAAATTCAAAAAAGATCCATCAGGGATTACGGTAAGTACAAGAAATTTGTGTCCCCCTTTCATATTTCTTGTCTTAACAAAAGTCTCTTAGACTAGACAAATAAGGTTGGGACAAAGAAAGGATGGGGGGTCTCTTGTAGCGACGCCATTCAGCATTTTGTGTTGTCGTTGGGGTTTTGAGGTGGGGCAGTTCTAATGTTATCATGTCATGTGTGTTTTGATATTTTTGTAGGTTTAACGAGGATGACGTTGTGTTTGACGTAGTAAAGAGACAAGAGGCGTTTTCTGTTAAAACTCAAACAACAACTCCTCCAACCTACGGAACTTGCGGAAGTATGTCTCGTCCTCCAGAACCTCACCCCCTTTCATGTCCAAACATCACTTCAGTCTACCCCATTGTGAAAAAACTATGCCCCGTCAGATGCAGGACTCTGATATCCTTAAGGCTATGACACTAGTAGCGGAAGGGCAGTGTGGGAAGGTTCACCGGCTCCTTCTAAGCCTCTCCAGTTCACATTTTTGAACTCCCAGTAAGTTCTCCTGATCATCATATCCTGCCTCGGTTTAACCAGGGTTTTAATTTCCCTGTATAATTCATGTTGGCTGCCGGGAGTTCGACAACATCCTCAAATTTATTTACAGAGGGGAGGTGAAGATTGAGGACAGGGAGGAGATGATTGCACTTTTACAGACTGGGGAGTTACTCAGGATCGATGGTTTAATTGCGATACACGAACATGTGCTCAGAATTGACTCATGTGACCATCCCCTGTATAAATCAATGTATGGTCACTCCACCACAGGCATAAAAAATTGATGGCCATCCGAAATAGCAAACCACTGGTATTCATAGTAAAATCTGTCCCAACCGGAATGCCAACATAGATCGAGTTAAGCCAACATACATTAGGAAAAATAAAATAAATGCTTAGATCAGCTGAGTCTGTCAAATTTTGTTCGATTTGAAAAGTTTGATTCAGCTGAGTCCCTGGACAAATCTGATGATAGTCAACCTCACCCCAGTGGTCAAATGTAAAGGTGACCACGGCGATAATCAAGGATAGTAAACCGGGGATGAGTACCCCAATTGAAAAGATCCAATTTGCCCCCTTAAACATGAGACTTCCTTCCTCTAGGGTATTGCGTGATCACATTGCATGCCCCAAAAAAAGAACCCAGGATGAGACCTTGTTTCTCTGCACTCCAATTGAATTGACATTCGGTCCAGTTTCCATCTGTACCTTTGACCACTTTAGTTTGTGAATTTGTATGACAGACTTCCTTTTGTATGTTGAGAGAGTAAGGTTCGCTGAATTTGGAATCCACCATGTAGACGATTGCTATGGAAATGTTGAGACGTAGAGCGTATAGCATAGGTCAAACCCCAAGAGTCATGAAAGTGGGTGAAGTTCCCCTCCGTTTAGAAAAAGACAAGTTATTTGACTCTTCGATATATTTTTTGTGATAGGGTACCTCTAGGTGCTTTGACACGTTTGCCGCGCAGTTTGTTATTTGCAAAGGGACCATGAGACTTGATTTAAAATTGCTGGTCGGTCTTTTTCAAACACAATTCTAAAATGTTTTGTTGGATTTATGAGACAGTCAGACAACAGAACTAACTAAATTGAATGGATGGAATGCTGTGTAGCTTTTCCGTATGTTTGTAGGAGAGGACATATCCGGATTCTTTTTACTTTGTCATTGGTGACGTTTCGTAGTTTACGTATTACGACATTGCCTACAATTCATAGTAAGTGCGTTGAGTTAAATGATTACATGCGTTTCAATCCTTTACGAGCGACATTGACGGATGGTGTGTGGATGAGGCAACGTCATAAAACACAGTCACTGACATTGATTTACTGCTTACTAAATTTTGATTGTTTATTTGTAGCTAAGTGATTGATTATATTTAATTTATGACGCTTATTTAGGAAAGAAGGCAGCCCATTCATCCCTCACTGCTGTGGCAAGGGTCATGGCATTCATGCATTGGGTGGCGGATGGAGCATTCACCTCGTTTCTCCCAGCCACAAGAGCTGCCGCACCAGTGGCCCAGGCTTCCGTAATGACAGCCCTCCGGTTGATGCTCATGCGGTTGAGGACGTCGGTCTGGGACCGCGGGGTGTACGTACCGCTCCTCCGAACTGCTTGCGCATTAGTGTCTCCTGTTGGAATGATGCTATTCTCGGAGATGAAGCCAACGACTCGAGTCGTTCCAGAGGTGTCCCGATAGCAGGTCATCTTCCAGAAGCAGGAAGGGACGGGGAAACCGGCGAGTGTGGGACTGTGGAGCCCTGTAGCGTCAGAGTCGCAAACTCCAGTCATGACGTAGCCTGCTTTGGGCGCTACAATTGAAAAATAAAACACATGATTTGAATTGACCAGCTGACAGTTGAACGCTGATTTATGGATTTATGAGAAAGTTCTGAAACTCAAATAAAATCAGCTGATTTGTTCATTTAATTAGTCGTAAAACAATTGATTTTGCAATCAAGCACGTTTCCATTACTTCGCAATACAACAGCTGATTTAGGAATGAAGTACAGCAGCCTAAAAAAACATCTGATGTTTAAATTTTATTTAATTTTTGATAGTTGAGTTTGAACAGCTGAATGGTTCTGGCAAAAACAGCTGATTTATGAATTAAATACAGCTGAGTTTGAAATTAAAATGCAGATTTTACCATTCTACATAAGACTAACATACCCTTGAAGTAGTCCAGAACGATGCCCTCCAGGTTAGCCCAAGGGCCTCTATTTGTGAACCCGTCCTGAGGTGCGATATTAACGCAGTAAAATGTCTCATGATTGGCATCAGAGGAGTAAGTGAAGGGATGGGAGGGTGTCAGATGTCCCCTATCGAAGGGTGTAGCCGCCTGATTGGCATACGCCTGTTGCTCCGGCGTTTGACGATATGCATCCTTGCACTCACACTGTCGGTCATAAATCCCAGCACAAGGATGACGCCTAAAAGAATCATTTCGAGGGGCTGTGTGCTGGTGGTTGAGGCTGTTAAGAAGTGTGTGAGAGAGAATGGGAAGGCGTCTGACAGAATCGAATTGGACGTGCATCCCGACGAAAGTCCCGATCGGAGACTCTGTGGCGAGATTAACGCAGTAAATTGACGAGGAACCTGGGCAAAGGGCACATGACCCTGGCGCGTAAGGCTCGATGGGATGGTCTAGGCTTGCCCCATAGGCAAAGGAGCCTAGCGACGCAAATATTATCAAACCTGTCAGAGTCATGTCTGAGCAAATTGTGTTGTTATATTTGGCGAACAACACGTATGATCTCTCTCTTATCGGATGATAAAGCTAAAAAGCTTAACCGTGAACTTGATTGATTGCAAATTGCCACAGCGTCATGGCACGTGAGGGATTATTGGATAATGTGCCAATCACCTGGCTCAAAATGCGCACACAAAATATTCAGTTCAGAACAATGGCAAACACAGATAACATAATCTTTGACAAAAAATTGTTTTACTGTCCGAATTGAAAGTTTGACATGCAATTAAGAAGAGAAGCTGATAACATACTGGGAATTAACAGGAATGTTAAGATTGTAAACTGCAAGTTCATTCCCGGGAAGATGGAGCTCAAAATCCGTATGCGGTACCCCATTGACCAGAATCGTGCTGATAGCACCGGGTGCTCCGAAGAGACGAATGGTGTTGAGGTTGAGTTGTCCAATTTCTTGGTAACCGTTGTTGACTACGGTTTGGGTAAGATTTCCATCAACGTAGCTGATGGTGGACAAGAAGTAGATCCCTTCTTCTTGCACCTCTGGAAATAAATGATGGCAGTGAATTGAGAATAATTGTTATCACTTTTTACCGTGGGTAATGCCATCATCATAGTAGAAGTCCCCTTTGGCAGAGAAGGAGTCATCCAAAGCTACGATCAATCCGAATGGATTCTGTCGGGAGAGCATGGTATTCAGAGCAGGTTCCTGGGTTGGGAGTATGTATCCTCCACGAACGTGGAGATTTATGAATGTTGACGGGGCATCCAGAGTGACGGTTCCGATGGAACTAAGCTCTTCTCCATTCCGATACGCGTACCATCTAGCGTCAGGGAAGTAGGCATCCACGGAAGTGGCTCCCTCTGTCACAACCGGGGAAACTAGGAACGCAGGTCCAATGAGGAACTGTGCATCCACTCCTAGGGCAACCTGGTCACTTGGGTACTCGTGCCAAAGGGCTCGCATGACCGTCCCACCCTCCACTCTGTGATGGTAGAAAAGGGTGTACATGTAAGGCAGGATGGTATACCGAATCAAGAGAGCGTCTCGAGTAGAATTCCTTGACTCTTCCGACCAACTGGCAGGATCTTGATCTTGATCAGGCCTGGATCTTACATTGTGATTTCTTGAGTAAGGGAAGAAAGCTCCGGCTTGCAACCATCGAGTACAGAGTTCTTCAGAAGGGCGGCCATAGAATCCGCAAATGTCCACGCCGGATTGTGGGGTTCCAAAAAGGTTGAAACCCATAATTCCAATGAGAGAAGATGCCAGATTGCCCCATGTGGAAAAGTTGTCACCCAACCAATGAGCTGCCCACTGGCCGGAGCCAGGGAAGGTGGAGCGGGAGAGTTGGAACGTTCGATTGGTTCCAAAAATGCGTTTGATTGCCTCAAAGGAGCCCTTAGCTTCCTGCCACCCATAGAGGCTGTGCGTGTTGTACAGGATGCCAGAGTCTGCGACATGATCAGGACAGATGGTGAGGTCGGAAATGTTGTTGACGATACCAGATGACGTGTAAGGAGGCCTATTCACCAGAGTGTCAGCACACCCTTCCACATCGCCATCAACCCAGCTGGCAGGTTCGTTCATGTCCTTCAAGAAGAAAGAAAGTCATTTATTGTCTTTTACAAGGGAACTTTTCAGACTTACAAGCCAAAGTCCATCCCACTCCAAAACCTCTCTGTACTGGGCACATATGATGTACCACCATTCAATTGTTGAAGGTCGAGAGAAATCAGCGAAATGAACCGGACCTCCAAATCCAGGACCAGCTGGTTTTTCCCAAGTGGACCCTTCACCACCTGGCCAAAGGGTCCCAGTTGATGGGGAACCGTCTGGACGTTTGACCCAAACATCCATTTCATTACCAAGTCGAAGTGGTTCGTAGTCTGGTAGTCTACGCTCTTCGGAGGTTATCTGTGCATTCTGATAAAGATAAAAAAGTGAGAGAGAGGATTTATCTTGGATTAAATGAAAAAGGCAACTTACCACGCTCTGAATGAAATGAATCCCTCTGGCTTTCAACTCGCGGATGAATTCGGGGAGACCTGAGAAATTGTTGTACGTGTTGTTGTGGTCGTACGTGAAGGTGAGCCAGTCGTACATGACGTCCAAATCCCCAAATTGTACGTCCTGTGGGATCCCAGCAGCAGCAGTTCTGTCAATCGTGGCCCTCATATTCTCCACCGAATTGTAGGACCATCGACAGAGATTGAAACCCAAGGACCAATAGGCAGGTATGGGTTGTGGTCCAACGGCTTGATGATACTGTCCCACAGCTTCCTCAGGGGTGGGTCCCAGAAAGAGATAAATGTCAAGTAGCCCCCCAATAGTTCGATAAGTGTAGGAGGGGGCTGGAGTGAGGATGAATTCTAAAGGAAAATTAGTTAGATCAGATAAGATAAAATAAGAATCGTGAGTTTTTTTTAACTTAATCGAAACCTTGAGCATTGCTGTTAAGGAAGAGGACGGTATGGGTGCTCCCATCGCCCTCGACCAGTGTGTAAGTGGGGTGAGCTCCATAAACGTTACGGTTGCCCTATGCAAAAAAATGTGACTTCTTAAGAATGTGCTTACAGCTTCAAATACTTTCATACCACTGGAGTGTCATCCCTCGTATACACACCAAAGACTTGCCATTTGCTAAAATCATGTCGGTAGGACAGCTGCTCATTCTCCCCAATCCCGTAACCATTCGTAGTTGGAACCTTGTTCACAATCTGAATGAACTGATCTGCAAAAGTGAGACCTCCAAGTGAGGTGTCAAAGACAGCAGAGCCGGAAGAGACTCGAATCACTTTGAAGGAAAAGACGGGAGTTGGAGAGAATTCGATTCGATAAAGTGGGTTATCAGCGTCTGGATTCGATGGGGGTTTGATATCCAGAGGCACTTCAAATCGGTCGTTGTTATCTGTTATCTACAGATAAAAGCATACATTTGAATAAATTGGTCTTTAAAATTTGCATCTTTTTTGTACCTTAATTCTGAGCCTTTCATTCGAATCAAAGTAGAAAAAGACGGATATCTCTTGGGCGTCGGCTCCCACGTAGGAAATATTTGTAGCTCTTCTAAGATTGATTCGGTATCCACCTGGGAATTCCGTAATGGGACCGTCCATAAGGTAACCATAGTTTGGTGGAAGGTGGCAAGATGGTGCTCCGTCAGTTACTGCTGGACACCAGAGGCATCCCTTTGACAAGCATGTGGCTTCTGTGGCTCCATCAAATGGGTAGCAGTCGATTCGATCATTTTCTGGGACACATGATTGTCCCCAAACTGTAGAGAAAAATTTGAAATTTAAATGTCTAAAATGCTAATAAAATATGCTGTCCAGAATTCATAATTTTACCGGAAGAAACCACCGCTAGAAATGCAGCAAACTTGGTGATGCCGGTCATTATGTCTGGATTCTCAGGAAGTCTGCAACAAACTATCGAACTTAACATCCAGCATCAGCGATGATTGGATATTATCAAACTTATTGAATGCGGTTGCTTATCTTGTGGAATTAATGGGATTATAATTTGCCCTGTAATCCAAATTCAAATCAGCCATGTTCCCGATTCCATGTTTGCACGCCACAATTAGTATGCACCGTTTTTTTGAGCCACCATACGTTAATCACACCTTTGAGCCAAGATATCCATTTTCCATTTTCAGGGCAAACCAATGCAAACCATGCAAACGTGCACAATTTTATTAATGCATTTGACAGTGATTGGCATGATTTTGCGATATCATTCTTTTTTGAAAAGGTGTAACACAAACATCTCTAAAAAGGGTTATGGCTATCAAAGTGGTAAAAGATTTATGATTTTATTGACAGTCTGTCCTCTCATAAGATAAAAAAAGGATTTCAGCTCTTACTAAAAAAGTATCACAAATAGAAAATATACCTTTTGTACTTTTCGACACAGTATGGAGCTACACGATGATAGTGGTTAGATTCAAAAATTCGACAAGCCAATCCCGCAATTTCCCGAAAGGTGGAAGATGACGAAACGACATTTTTGAAGAAATGTTGCATAGGCTAGAAATGTAAAGGGCGGTCGACGCTCACCAAGAAAACAGGTCTATTTGTTTCTCTCCCTCTAGTCTATCCATTACTACATTACATGAAATGTATGAAAAACGACGTTCATTCCGTGTTCCACGACTAAATGTATGTGAGATCGTTTCATTAGCACTATGGTGCGCCTTGATTGAAAATGATTTTTAACGTAAGATGGGATAAGTAGGTACGTTGAAGTCGAGCAAAAAAACATTAGCAGAACTACAAAAACTATTTTCGCTTTTTTGAAATTCGTTGTGTCGTGAAATCCTTAAAATTAGAAAGTAGGGACGGCTTATCATGCTTGGAACAAAAGTCGCGCCCATCTAAAAGTTGAATGTCAATTTCATCCATTCTCAATATCTCCTTCTGCTCAGGGCAAACGTCAGGTTTTGGGGTTTTGGGGGTTGCTGCTACACGATTTATTGGTATATTCCAGGTACGTCTTCTTCTGTCTTTAAGTTGTCATCACCTATGGTGTATGTATCATAGTCATACTGCATGGAACTCTTTGATCGTCGTTCCTCTCATCATCGTATCTTATGGTATCCTACTATTTTTGTTGTCAATTTCCTTACAGAAAGTCTTTGTCTAACTTTTCAGCTGGCGTAGATGCTGCGGACTGGATGATTAGGGAATACACATGTCGACGGAGAAGTAAAAGGTGGCCGTTGAAGATTTTTAAGCTTTTAATTGGCACCTCCTCATGTGGATGCAACGTAATCCACCGCGATACCGAGAAATAAATGAAAAAGACAAGACGGTCTATAGAGATCGGCTGATGGGATGGTTTTGCCACAGAAGGCGACTGGAATGGATTGCACAAGTAACACAATTGTGCAACTATCAGCGTGAAGCACAATTTTGCACTTCTCTTTGTTTGATTTTAGAGATACTAAAGTGCTGTAAAAATTATTTTGAAGCACATAGGAATTGATATGGAAGCAGTTCAAAAAATAATGAAAGGTTGAGCTGCACCAGGGGCAGTATGGCTCACCTTCCGTCCATCAGCCTCGCAGAAAATGAATCAAGTATTGAGTACAGGAAAGGACGATAAACATCCAATTCACAGCCAGACTATTGACATCACGAAAACAGAACTTGACTGCCTCGCGGATCACGGAGAAGGAGGGGTGGAACTGACCTGCGAAGGAGGGGTGCAACCCTAACATAAGATGAATACCTCAGGGGGAGACTTCAGGGGGAGTTGGAACCTGCAAAGGGGAAAGGTGATGACGGAAAACTGATGCTTGTGGCCTAGCGGTTGACATCCTTGCTAATCGTCCACGATGCGAACTGGCAGATATCCTAGACAACGCCTTCAATATCTTCTCGGCTGTAGCTCTCCTTGTCCTCGCTTTCTCACTTTGACTGTCGTCCATGATGAATTATGGATGGAACCTGGACCCTCACAGCTCGGCCAAGGCTAGCGGAAGGCTGTAACTTTGGACCCTTACAGCTCAGCCAAGGGTAGAGGGAGGTTAGGATCTGGACCCTCACCGACCAGGAACGGGGCAGGAAGGGCAGGATGAAAGGCCTTCACCTCTCAGCAAAGGGGACGGAAAGGGAGGATGAAAGACCCTCACCTCAGCAACGGGAGCAGGAAAGGCAGGATGAAAGACCCTCAGCTCATCAAAGGGGGACGCAGGAAAGGCAGACAGGAGAGCTCTTCTCAGGAGAAGTGGTCCGCATCGAATGAATACTTTATGCTGAGAATCTAGCCACTTTTATACCCGTTGCGTGAGTAGGTAGAGTATGCCAATGGTTGGAGGTCCGATGTAATGGAAAGGTACCTGGCTCAAGCGCAGCTGCAAGTGCTCATTACTTATATGTAAAATGTAATATGGAACGAAACGTAGCTCCCTTATTCAGTTCTGTTTCGTATAGCTCTCTTGCTTATATATGGGTAAGTTATATGATTTTCTAAATTAGCTATTTCCAATGAAAAATGACATGAGACCAATAGGGGAAATGTGACTATTTTTACATCTTCGTTTGTATTTTATTTTACCCTACTTATTATTTAGTAAATAGCGTACTTGGAAACATTTTGCTGATTGTATAGAGTCAAGATGCAAAAAAGGTCTCCATCCCAGTCAGAGCCCCAGAAGGAGTGGTCACATTGGTAATCAATCCTGACGTGTGG
>JAQIWU010002650.1:0-11610 GCA_034696445.1 Isotomiella minor
CCATGGAGACAAATCTATAATTATCAGATTGTCCTTCCTTTGATTTCAAGATTAACAAAAAACACAAAGGAGTAGAGAATGTCGTTTCTTTCTCCAAAGCTATAGAGAGAATGTTGTTAACTTAATTTTGCCTCCTTTACAAAAATTGTGTGCCTTTTTAATCATTTCACAAGAAAAAGAAAAAGACGACTACAGATAACAACAGTTCTCTTTCTATTCTTCCTTCCCTTATTCTCTCTTTTCTTTTCCCATGAAAATTACAATTTGTTAAACTGTTTCTGAACATGAATCATTCCCATTCTGACATTTTTTACGGTCAACCAAAAACATTGTATACAATTTGTGGAGCCAACTAACTCTCTCAGACTCTCAAAGTCAATGCCATAGTCAAGTGAGCTAACTAATAATTTCTCTCAAGGGCTCACCAACTCCTACCAGCCTACACTTAAGTATCCTTTTTTATCCATCACATTCACATTAAAGATCAGATCAGATCAGAAGAAAGAAAGGGAAAGAATGGAATAAGGGCGGAGAGGAGGGGAGGGGAGTGAGAATAGAGAATAGTCATGAGCCCTTGACTTGTTCAAGTACCCACTCTTCTTCGATTATAAGAAGCACATCCTTAAAAACCAGTATTTATTTTAAGTTGTGTGATTTCTTATCTACTGATGAGTTCCTGAGCACAGTAATGTATTAAGGAGAGCATGGATAAGATGATGATGATGATGATAATATGTGTGGTTGGTTTTATTCCATTGTTGACTCTCTCTTCCTTCTGACTGCCTCTATTTCATTTCATTCTTTTCTCATTTTATTGTTGACTTAGCTGTCATGTCAGTTCACTTCAAAAGTCAGATCGGATTTTCAGATTGCGTTTTTAAATTTAAAAAAAGCCAAGTCAAAAAAGTTTTTAGTAGAAGAGTTTGGTAAATGTAGAGAAATAAAGTTGGATGAAGAGAATATTGTGTCGTCATGTCATGTCACATCGCATCACATCAAATAATGCTTCTATGACGACGATGACGATAATTTTCTTACCTTAACTTTACTCGTGGAAATGTCATCGTCAACTTTCTGGCAGAGACCGACCACACATTCATTTCCCATTTTTTGACTTTTTCTGCAGTCTTTTTTTTTTAGTCGAAACCTTATGCGTGTATGAAATTTAAAACTTGTGGGAAGAACAGCAGGCGACAATCATAGTTTTGTTCCTTTTCTTCCTCTTTTGCGGTTGATTTTTGAACTTATTTTAGTTATGTAAGAAAAGCTTTGCAACTCTAGACTTGGACCATTTGTTCCATTGTTGGTGGACAGTGAAACAACCTATGAGAAATTGTTTTCCATGGTCATTATGACGCTGCCAAGGAAACCATGTACAAATGAGAAGGACAGTGGGAGAAGACTAATTTATGTATAGCCATCGTGTCATTCGAGTGAAGAAAGTATTATTATTTTGATTAATGATGGATAGGACGAGAGTCCTAGAGATCCGGATTTCAACACTGAATTCTAATTTGGATTTTTGGATATCCATTACCAACACTTTCTCACTAACAAAACTAATACAATGTCAATTTATCTCGGAAGACAGTTTCGTTTAAACCCACACACACACTTCCACCCTTGGATGTGGATGTGGGACGACGACAAGAAGACGATGAAAAATAATTTGTTTCCATTTGGAAAAAAAAGTGTAGTGTAGCTATGAAATGAACGCTGAACCCACATCAACAAATCAAAACTTTTCACTGGAGGGACTTTTTTTCCTCAGTCAGTCAGGGTCTCCTCCGCCGTGAAGGGGATAGAATATTATTTACATAAATAAAATTCTCATTTCTCATCCATATACGGCCATCAGAGAGAATCCTATATCAGCCTTAGTTGTTAGAGCAGAAGGCCAATTCGACACAGATAGATAGATGATGGTCCAGATCATAATTTCAACATGTGCAACAAAGTAATAACTTTGTATTTTATTTTATTTTAATGCGATGCATCATTTTTTACAGGAAGAGAGAGAAAGGGTTGGAGGAAAAGGAGAATCAGATCATCAGTGTGTGTATTTTCATAATGATATTTGTACATGAAATCATCCCATATTCCATAACAACGATTAAGCATGTATTCGTATTAGCTGGAAGCAACATAGAACTCCGTCTGTCCCTGTGACATTGATGAGTGAATGTTGGAGAATGTCATTAATTTCCTTCACAAAACTTTTTTACTGATCTAAATTTTTTTGTCCAGAGAATATGTATGAGTGTAGAAGAGTACTCACTTACTCCCTTTCTGGCCCTTGAGCTACGAACCTTTGCCTTCTCTCAAAAATTCAGCCCATCTCATTTGTTTCATTTTTTACTGAACTTTTGTCTGTAATTCCAGGTAACTTCGTATCGTAACGAGCAAAGAGAAAAGGGTGCGAAGAAGAAGACAAGACTACACGGTTAATAAGGGGGTGGGGAACATTCTTCTTCTTCACCACTTCGTCTTCTTCTGCACGCAATAAAATAACAACCTCCGACAATACCCTTCTCATCTCAATAATAGCAACATCACTAACGACTTACAGGTGTACCTCAACTTGTTTTTTGAAACGTGTAAAAAGTACAATCGGATCGAGTCACAAGAAGAAAGAAGCCAGCCTGAATTCAATTGAAGAAGAAGAAGACGACTCACCATTTTATTTTTGTGAAAAGTGAGAAAAGAATGGAAAAGCAAAGGCACATGAAATGAAATTGGATGGAAATGAGAAAAGTTTTTAACAAATCAAAGTCAAGGAGAAGTGCGTGAGAGTGTAGAAGAGTGAGTATTTCAGTTGAATGTTGGTAAATACTTGAGCTAAAGTTTGTCTGTCTGTCGTAAATCTTTAAAGACGACACGACACTTTTAACAAAATCACATAGTTTCATTTCATTCGTGGGAAAGAAGAAGAAAAAGAAGAAGATGCGGAGGGAGAATCTTTTCGACAATAAAATTTTTTACCCCCTCAAATAATCTTAAATCTGAGACACCCGAGAAAATCATCATCATCATGATTGCCAAAATCATGATACTCCTCCTCCTACTTTGGGTAGGAATGCTAAATGCGTTGCCATCAACAAATGGAAAGTATGTGGACGAATGTGAGCGGAGCTACTATGACCCTTCCTCCCCTGGGGGATTGAGTGTGACTTGTAGGTTGAGGACGATAAATAGCGAATTTGACAAGACCAACTTCTCTGCCATCTCGTCCTCCTCCCCTGGTGGGGGTGAGTCCATCGTCGTACTTCGGATCGAGTGTTCAGACGTTCTATTCTACCAAAGCTCCCTCCAACCGGGGTCCCTCGCCCACTTTAGTCGACTCCTAAGTTTGCACATTGAACACTGCAAGTTGAGTCGACTCCCCCCATCCGTTTTTGCGGGGTTGGGGTCGTTGAGGAATCTCACAATCAGAACGCACAATACGGCTTGGCCAGTACTGAGTTTGGACATTGCGGGTGGGGTCTTTGGACACTTGCCACATGTGGAGAGAGTGGACCTGTCTGCCAACAACATCTGGACATTTCCCTCTGGACTCTTTTGTCCTGCTCAGAGTCTGGAGGTGCTCAACGTGAGTCTCAACCGGCTTCAGGATGTTGGGGACTTGGGATTTAGGGGAGATGTGGGAGGGTGTCCGCTGGGTCTCCAGGTTTTGGACTTATCCTTCAACCGACTCATCCTCCTCCCACCACGAGGCTTGTCAGCACTCTCATCCCTCAGGGAGTTGTACCTCCAGGGAAACGAGATCTCCGTCGTGGCCGACCGCTCCCTCGCTGGACTCAAGGGCCTGAGTGTTCTCAACCTATCAGACAATAAGATTGTGGCACTACCAGAGACACTGTTCCAAGACAGTGTGAAGGAGCTTAGTGAGATCTACCTCCAGAACAACTCTCTCACCTCCATCCCTCCCAGACTTCTGACCAAGTTGGAACAACTCGTCGTGCTGGACCTCTCACACAACCTCCTCACCTCAAATTGGATGAGCCACAACGTTCTGGGGCAGGGTGAGACTGGGAACAATTCCTCAGATGACGTTACCACCACGACCACCACAGTTATCACTACAACAAATGCCAACGCCGGGGGGATATTCACCGGTCTGATTCGACTCGTGCTTCTAAACTTGGGGTATAATAAGTTGACTCGGCTCACACCAGACCCTTTTACGGATCTCTACTCCCTTCAAATCCTGAACGTGGAACACAATCAGATTGAGCTCATTCAACCAAATACATTTTCCTCCATGAACAACCTTCACACCCTCATCTTGTCCCATAACAAGCTCACTTACTTGGACTCCTCTGCCCTCAATGGACTTTTTGTCCTGAGTCTCCTTTCCCTTGACAACAACGCTCTGGGAGGTCTCCACTCCTCCTCCTTCCACAACTGCTCCTCTCTCAAGGATCTGAACTTGAACGGGAATGCTTTCACCCAGGTCCCCCTCGCAGTCCAGAATCTCACTCTCCTCAAGACAATTGACCTGGGGGAGAACCAGATTGAACAGTTACACACTCCCAAGTTGATTGGACTCCCGAACCTGTACGGACTCAGGGTGACGGGGAACAGAGTTGTGAATGTGACAAAGGATGATTTGAAAGAGTTGCCGAGTCTGAAGGTTCTCAACTTGGCAAGGAATCGACTCCAGTGGGTGGAAAAGGGAGCTTTTGACACCAATGAAAATTTGCAGGTACGATTTTTTAAAAATTAGATCATTGAAATTTGCTCACTGATACTTGCATTATAAATGGAGTGTGTGATCTTGAACTGTAACCGTAGAACATCATTCCTATTTGATTTACAGGCGGTCAGATTGGACTCCAATTTCGTCACGGACATTTCCAATCTATTCGCAGACTCTCCCAACCTAATCTGGCTCAACATTTCCGACAACCACTTGACCTGGTTTGACTACGCCCTCATCCCCAAACAATTACAGTGGCTCGACATTCACAAGAATGGGATAGCCGACCTGGGGAATTATTTTCAAAATGGTGACCTTCGCCTCCAGACCTTGGACGCTTCATTCAACCGCATCACAAAAATAGGACCCACAAGTGTCCCAGACTCAATTGAGATGCTCTATCTGAATGACAACCTCATCTCAACCGTGGAACCGCACACTTTCTACAAAAAGTCAAATCTGAGTCGGGTCGACATTTTTGCAAATCAGATTGAAACCATGGATTTCAAAGCCATGCAACTCACCCCATTCCCAGAGGAGAGAGAGTTGCCTGAATTTTACATTGGAGGCAACCCCATCACTTGTGACTGCAATATGGAGTGGTTACAACAACTCAACAAGTTGGATCGCATGAGACAACATCCTAAAATTATGGACTTGGACAGTGTCTACTGTAAACTGGTGTACAATCGGGACAAGTACTACATTCCACTGGCTGAGGCGGATCCTTCACAGTTTCTTTGCTCCTACAAGACCCATTGCTTTGCCCTCTGCCATTGTTGTGACTTTGATGCTTGCGATTGTGAAATGACGTAAGTACAAAAATATCATTTTCGTGTAAATTTTGAATTTTTGCCTCATTCTTTTTATGATTGTTTTAATTTTAGGTGTCCCAGCAACTGCACCTGCTACCATGACGACACATGGTCAGCCAACATTGTCGACTGTGCTGCCCAAGGACACACCTTCGTCCCCGAAAGGATACCCATGGACTCGACTGAGGTTTACTTGGATGGTAATGTTTTTGAAGAGTTGAGCAGTCACGGTTTCATTGGAAGGAAGAACCTCCGCGTCCTCTTCCTCAACAATTCAAATATTGAGAGGATCCAGAACAATTCATTTTCGGGGTTGAAACGACTCCAAATCCTTCACCTTGAAAACAATTACCTGACTGAGCTCCGTGGTTATGAGTTTGAACCCTTGGAGTCCGTCCGAGAACTCTATCTTCAATCCAATCAACTCAACTTCATTGCCAACACGACTTTCACCATGCTCAAGATGTTGGAGATTCTGAAGTTGGATGGGAACCGGCTCACCCGATTCTCCGTCTGGTCCCTGGGTTGGAATCCATACCTTGTGGAAATTGCCCTGAATGACAATCCCCTCTCTTGTGAGTGTGACTACGTGTCTCAAGCTGCCCCATGGATTCAATCCAACATTGCCAAGCTTATGGATGCTTCAGGGGTCAATTGCAAGACCCTCAATGGAAAGTCCCTTTCCCTCGTGTACATGAACAACGGGTCAAAGTGCTCTGAGATAACTGCCCTGTCAGGAGCAGCGATTGAAGAAGGGCCAGGGGGAGAGTCGCCATTTCCCCCGTACTTTCCCCTCCTCCTAGTCCTCGCCATAGCCACGGTCTCCCTCCTCCTCGCCCTCACCATCGTGGCTGCCTGTCGGAGGAGGACAGGGCTGAGGGTGTGGGCTGTGTCCAAAGTGTGTCCCTTGATGAGTCCCCTCTGCTACTCTACCACCCTATCCGACGACGAGAGGGAGAAGCTGTACGACGCCTACGTAGCTTACTCTGTAAAGGACGAAGGGTGGGTGGCACAAGTCTTTGCGAACGAGCTCCAACAACAATGTCCAGAGTCTGCTCCATACAGACTCTGTCTCCACTACAAGGACTTTCCAGTCACGTCCTACATCGCAGATACAATTGTAGAGGCGGTGGAATGCAGTCGCAGGACAGTCATTGTCCTCTCAAAGAACTTTCTCCAAAGTGAATGGTGTCGCTTTGAGTTCAAGTCTGCGTTACATGCTGCCCTTCGGGGGAAGAAGAATCGTCTAGTCGCAGTCACCCTTGGAGACTTGCCCACCAGGGATTTGGACCCTGACCTCAGGGTGTGTTTAAGGTAGGTACTCAAAGACTTTAATTTTGACTAGTCCTATAAGGTCTTTCCATTTACAGGTCAGCTACTGTCCTCTCAGCCAACGACAAGTTGTTCTGGGCCAAATTACGGTGCGCCCTTCCCAACCCCCGTGCTTCCTCCTCAACGTCGGCTGGAGGGAACCGCACCCTCCCCCGACCAGGAAGCGGTGGAGGTGGTGGAGGCTGTGGTAGTGGGAGCAGCTCCGGGGGTGTGAGTGCAAGTAGTGTGACGAGCAGTGTGAATAGTTGCTCTAACAACATGAATAATATGAATAACCTCATGATGAATGGAGGTGGCACCCTCACGCTTCCCCTCAACCTGAACAATCTCGGAGGATTAGGATTAGGAGGCGGTGGTGGTGGTGGAAGTGTTATTAGTAGTGATCATAGTGGAAGTGGAATAATTAGTATGAATGGCACTCTCTCCTCATCCCACTACCACCATCCCCACCATCATCATCATCCTCATCTCCATCACCATCATCAACACCACAACTACTCACAACAACCTCTTCTCCAAGGTGTAAATAATAGTTCCTCCTCATCCTCCAACATGTTTGTCCCCCCGTTCCCCCCACCAAATAGACCCCCACCTCCTCCCAATTTCCCTGCACCCAGGAGACCTCCACCACCCACTCCCCTTTGGGCATGACAATTAATGGACAACAACGATCATCCTGTTTACTCTGAGGAAGGGGAGGGAGGAGACAACTTTTACCCACATTTCCAGGTAAGCTTTTTTGATATTTGGGTTGGTTGGATGCAGTAGGGAGGATTTATGATTGTAGTTCACATGAATATAATTAGAAACTATGTATGCAAGTGGGTCAGGAAGTGCTTTCTCTACTTTCACCTCACTTTCACTTTACTTTCTCCGCATCATAAAGCAATACCTTTACATTATTTGTGTAGGTCTGCAGTGCAATTACCCTTCAGTTTCAGGGTTCATTTATATATGTGCTTACTTTTACTTTTCGCTAAGTATGTCTCAATTATTCCACTTTCTCCACCAATCGAATAATGGGCCTCTGGAAGAAAGAGAGAAAGAAAAAACCCAATGCGACTTTCTTCCTTACTGCAGGAGAGAAGAGAAGAAGAAGAGTCGTAAATCTAAACTGTTCGTTTTGAGTTAATGCTACTTCCTTTCTTTCTCTCCTTCCTTTATAACGTATTCTCAAATTTTAGTTTCCTGGTTGGGTTTGGTTTAGAGTGGAGAAGGAAGGTTTGGTCCTTTTCCAGCAACTTTTTATAAGAGATTCGTACTCTCTCTTTATCTTTCTCTTTCAGCTCCACTTACATTTATTATGTGGTATAGTCTCTCACTTTCACTTCCTCTCCACTCCCTCCCATCCAATTCCCTTTTCTATGCCAAATACAGTCTTACACACACACACACGTACCTCCTTCACTTTTACTTTCTTATAAACCAAGTTATAAAACCGCACCAGGACGTCGATCACATCCACCACAAGACCACGGCCACATTTCCTCTCTCTCCCTGTCTTTGTTGCAGATTGCACTTGTCCTCGATCTGAAATTAAGCTTTCACCATCCATGTCCGCTGCTGCCTGCCTTACTTGTCATCCTCCTCCTCCTTTAGGCTAGATAGGATTCTGTCTCTTCCTCTTGTCTTGTCTCCTCTACAAATGAGGATGGTATCTCCACTCTCTTTTCTGGACACCTAGATAGATGGTTTTATAGCCCAATAATACAACCGCCGTAGTATCTAGAAGTAGAACAGTCTAAAAATGCAGATTGGGCACTTTCACCCTTTAGTCTTGGCTTCCTTTCTCCTTTCTCTCCAAGTTTCGAGGAGAAGACGGAGCATAAAATTATAAAAAGACATGAACCAATTAGCCACGATGATACCTCTGTGACGACTCCTTTCTTCTTCACATTTTATTTTATGCAGCAGCACACAATTTCATTTCATTTTATTTTTTGGAAGAAAGCATAAAAAGCCGTTTTTTATTCTAATGTAATTTTCACAGTGGTACACTTTTACAAAAGGAAAAAGAAATGAAAAGAACTTTCTCCTCTTTCACGAACGACTATATGCGACTCTCTGTTCATTTGGGAGAGATGAAAAGAGAGGAGAGAGAGGAGCAAACAGGTCGTAAACTAATTTCACAAACATTTATTTCTCTTGTTTCTTCCTCTCTCATCTCAAGGGACTAAAGACAGACTCTTTCTCTCTTTTCTGTCTCTTCCTCTCTTTTTTTCCTTTCCAGTTTTAAGCATAAAGGTAGATATAGAAGACAGTAGTAGACCAGACAGACCTGCAGAGAGAAAGTTATGATGGTGACGCAACTTTAGGTACTTTCTCCATACCGTCGAATTTAGTTTAGTTCTCTTCTAGTCTAGTTTAAATACAAAAGTTTTCCTTCTTCTTCTTCTTGAGGCAGAGGACATAAGCTGAAAATTCACACACATTCACATTCACACACGTTCAACGTGGCCTTCCTTCCTTCCTGTCTCCCTCTTTACTCAACGCAATTTGTTTGCTCAACTTCTTAAGCAATTTGCAAATTTAATCTTGTTGAACCTAATTAAAGGTTGGGCTGCGGGAAGATTGGAGAGGAAGAGGAGAAGAATAAAAGTTGCTGCTCCTGCCTGCAAAACGCCTCCTCGTTTCTTTAATATTTATGAGACCTGGTTAGAGAAGAAAAGTTATAAAGAGAGTGAAAGTTAAGTTAAACAGGCTGTTAGGTATTGAAGGCACTGTTAATTTAAATGAGATGGGACTTTGGAAGAAGAAAAGAAGAGTGGCTCGATTGAAAGTGAAAGCAACGAAGAGAGGCATTTAAATTAAATTGACGTTTATGTCGAAAGTTTGCCTGCCCTTTAATTTTATATACTTTAATTGAATTAACCCTGCCTCAAACAAACGAGGAAAGAATTGACTTTCATTCCCCAAACTTTCACCATCACATAATGTCTTATAAAAGACCAGGATTAGATTAGGCCTAAGAAGGGAAAAGATTCATGGGGCAAGTCGACACTGCAAACTGACATTTATTTATTTATGACATTTACTTTCATTTCGTCGTCAACAATCCAAACTTGAATTCCATGTTGTGATAAGTTGATTAATTCCAGGTGTATGTAAATGACAAATAATCATGAAATGATTTCTTTGGTCGACTTAAGTCAAGGCTCTTTATTTCATAGAATGTGTTAAAGATTCATGATGCTGTTTTATGTAACAAGAAGATCAAGTGTGGGGAAGAAAGTGAGAGTTATGTTTTTTTGGCGAATCGGAAGATGAAGGAGGGAGAAAGCAAGCGGGTTTTTGTGAAATTTTTCATTTTTTTGAGCTATTTTATATTCAAAAGAGTGAGTCAGATCACAGACAGCATGAAGAATAGCGTGTATAGCTATGTCTTCCCTTCGCCTTCACGCATTTCCCTATAGACTCCCTTCCTTCCTAGCAAAAAAAGCTATAAGACTTCCGTACATCAGATTTGCTAGGGCTGCAGTTTTTTGTGTCAGACTCAGACAGAAGTGAAAGTCAAGCAAAAGCAAAGTGGCAAAGTGGCAAACTGTCTAATACCCGAAGAGAAGAGAGGATTAGTAAGTAAAGCAAGTCTCCTTCTTCTTCTCACACTTAAACATTTTACATCACATACATTGAATACTACTACACGGAATGGTCTTTCTGTTTCTTTGAGCTTATAAATATCGACCAAGGCATCAGCAGAGCAGGGATTGTGAAATTGCAATCCATAGCATAGCAGCCAAAATTTCTATTCTAGGCCCCAAATGTCATTTATTTTTACTTTACTTTCTCCCCGTCTAACTTTCACTTCACCCGCACCACACCACCCGACAGCAGCTTATAGCTTAGTCGACTTTTCCTCTGCCAAACAATCCTCTTTCCCTCCTCCTCCCATTGGACATTCCACAGGCAGGACTGTAGTCAATTCGAAGAAGAATTATAGACACAGAAAAAAGGCAACAAAGACCAAAGGGAAGTATCTACGTCTCCCTCCCTTCCTCTCTTCGGTGTAATACAATGTAATGTAATGGTAATGTCCCCCCATAACGCAGGGAGAAGGGAAGGAAGGAAGAGTTTACATTTTACAATACATTTTGCAAACTGCCTCACTTCACTTCACTTCAATTTCAAGTAAAACTTGAAAAGCTCTCTTTCTTCTCCAGACTTCTCATTTGCAAACTTTCTTTTGAAGAAGAAGACACTCATTCCATTGCAGTACAAGTGAAAGAAAGACACTTGGGTTTTATTTTTATTTTCTTCCTCGATCTTCTTCCTTCTCTCAGGGTTTGCATGGGGGGAAAGTAGGCTGTGTCATTTTCTTTCCCTCTCTTCTCATTTCATTTCATTTCCCGTGATTTCCAAACAAAATGAGGCAACAGAGATGGAAAAGATTGTCAAAATGGAAATGGGAAGGCAGTGCAATTTTTGCCAATTGCCTATGCCATTCTATCTCTGCCTTTCTAACAAAAAAATCAAATTCACATTTGCAATAATAATTCGAATAATAATTGAGATGAGTTGATCCAGTTCTCTCTATAGAAATTTTGGAGGCTGAGTCATTTTTTAGAATGACATTTTTTAAGGAATTTGGCGGGGATGATGATGATTGGTTGGTAAATGAGTTTACTTTTTTGAAACTTTCGGTTTAGCCTTACAAACATGCTGCACGTGTGTTTTTATAGAAACAGTTTAGGGCGGTTTAGTTGGTTACAAGCTGAAAAAATAATACAATTCATATCCGGTCTGAAGTCCCCGGTGTTTATTTAG
>JAQIWU010002651.1:0-11607 GCA_034696445.1 Isotomiella minor
TATATACTAAAAAAAAAGAAAACTCTTCAATTTCTATTCAAATGTCTGTCTATCTTTCAACAGCACAATGGAACGCAACAATTTGTTTTGTTGTAGAAGTTCCGATTTATCCTGACTCATCCTCCATTTTTTTCGCATCTGACAAGACAACTTATTTTAACTTTATCCATTGCAAACGATCAAAGGGGTGTTAAAATGAAGATGTACACAGCCATCAGTATTTTTCTTGCATACAAAAGTTAGTTCAATATCACGACAATCCATCACAATTTATTTCTGAACAAATAAGGATATTCAAATTAATCCTTTTGGCCTTCTTTAATTCAAGCTTTAGCTTTTGCTCTTCTTTCCAGTTTACATTATATAAAAGAAATCGGGAGGTGCAAGAGGGTTGAAAATAAAGCGAAATGATGAACAAGAGAAAAAACTCATTACGCCTCGTGTCTGTGCATACGGCAAGGGTTGGTCTGTTTGACACCTTCTGAATTAAGGACGCAATAATAACTTTATTTTAGTTGAAAGGTGTTTACTATTCCTCCCATACAGTAATGGGTCACACCCTTTGTATCACTCATCCCTTCGTTCCCAATCCTATTCAGCATTGAAGTTGTTAAATGAGGCAAATAAACTGCCAACAGAAAGAGTAATTTACGATCAGAGGAAATGAGAACAAAGATTTAGGAAAGTTTGGTGTCGTAATTGTCACTCAGCTCAATCGAGTTTGCTTCCAATCCTCCAGTTTTTCCTATTTGTTGTTGATTTCACTCCTAATCCCTAGCAATCTACCTGTCAACATTTCCCCATTGTTAGTGATATGCTCTCGGATCTCAGGACCTGTGAAAATTTTTAACCACACTTGGACAATTTACATATCAATCAGGTAAGGTTTACATAATTCTAAACCGTAGCAAATTGTTCTTTTGTTGAGAGAAGCGTGTATGAATGACATAAGCTTAACGAGTTTAAACAAAGTGCATGTACAACAACAAACTGACAGACAAGCCAGTAGAAAGAAGGGGCTGGGGGAAAAAGTGGCTCATAAAAAACTTAATTTACTTGAAAGGAAAGATGGACAGTCGTAATTGGAAGCAGCCGTCGCTAATTTAACATCTTGTGAAACACTCTTTCACCTGTTACCCATTCTTGTCCACTGCTTCAACCCAATTATCTGCGCGTCTCAAGAACAATTTAGAAGCTATCGTATAAAGTATCGATGTAACAGATCTCCGACCTTGTTTATTCTGACAATTCTAATTTCGGAGAAAGTGATTTGTGTCTTCTCACCTACTCGAACGTACTTGCCGCACTGCATTTGAATAAAAAAGCTACCTGGATTGGTTTATGAAGGCATGGTACAAATTTTGAATTTGATAAATGTCTTCATCAGTGGGCTTGCGTGGCCTGATGATAAGAACCAATTCTTCTGCGAAGCAAATCCCAAAACCTTGTTGTTAAATCATGACTAAGTTACAACATTTCATCTTACCTTTGACCCTCATCCTCGTCGTCCATTTCATTTGTTGAAATTGCATGATAGACCACGTATTCCTTCTGCTTAAGCAGAAATATTTCTTTCCAAATAATGATTTCAATAGCAATTGAACGTGTTACAAAAAATGGCTATGCAAATTGCATAATACCAATCGTGGGATAATTATTTGGGAATTTATAGCTAAAAGAAGAACGCAATATTCATTCTTGGAAAAACGCGACTCTTCTAGATCTCCAGTAATCGATTGTGAACACAAGTTCTCTATCCTACAGATACCGGAAAGAAATATTGTTGATTGACAGCAATCAACACTGACAATAAATTTTATTGCATTTTATGAGTTTATGACTCCTTTAATTCATCAAAGGAATGGTGACAGAAAGAGGACAAAATGACGTGTTTATATCTATTTCGTCTTTCTTCAAACGCTAAAACTATCAATAGTCAACTGAGAAATAGCACGTAAAACTAGAGCCTCAAATAAACGATGAAACTAATTTACGACAGGCATTATAAAGAAAGGCAAGGCAAAGGAATTTCATCTGTACTTGATTGACATGGGGTCTTTTTCAGCAATTTACCTTCGATTTGAATCATCAAATATGGGCATTCTGCACATTTCTTATTTTTCTAATAAAATCTCCATATAAAACTGAGGCAATAGGACTCTCCAGTTTTACAGATTCAGTAACTTTTTCTGGTGCTTGCTGTTTCATTTCATTCCATATCCACAAGAATTCTTAAGTTTATACTACCTATTTCTTACTGAGGCACTCCAAATTCCATCGACTACCTCTGCGACTGCAGCCATAAAACCCTCATTTTATAACATTATTATAATCTCTAAATCCTGACATATCTGAATTTTATTCTGACGCAGGGCACATGGATGAAAAGCCCATTTTTCACCTCCTCCCCACGCTGACTTTATTCCTACAGTATTTTTTGATGTTGAAGAATTTAATGCTGGATCTTGCTCAGTTCATGTGAATTCTTTATGTGAATCTGTTGATCCTTGATGGTCATGGTCGCTACCTGGATTCTTAAATCAGGTTGTGTGATGAAATGAACTCAATTTGTTACTACTCTTCATTGCAAAACATAATTTGAGAAGGAAAAACTTAAATAACTTGAACAATTTGCATCTGCTGCGGTTATTGCTTTGTTACAGCAAGGCGTTCTCTAATTCTCAAAAGACGCATATTTCAAGAAAATGAACCCCATCAATAATTGTAGTGTATTGTCGTTATTGAAGGCCAGTTCCTTAATTTTCATTCATGTTAGGTTCAAATGAGCATCTTTCTCGTAATCATTCTTTTGTCAGACCCATCTTTCCTTAAAATGTGAGATGGAAATGACATGGATAAACAACTTGAAAAACTGTCACAACCACCATAAAGTATTGTATGTATTCAAAACTTTTGAATTCTATAGCCAATTCATTTATGTACTTCGTATTGTCCTTTTGCTTTGCTGGAAGATGCAGACCAAAAAGGTACATACCACGTTTAGGAAAACATGACCTGCCAACGCGTTTTGAATATAAAGTGTATTGTCAAATCTCAAGGCTTACCCCTTTATCCTTTTTCGGTTCTGCTGGTGAAATTTTGGTGTGCAAGTGAGCAAGAGAAGAACAGTACAAGGGTTGAAAAAAGTATGAAATAACTCTTTCCATTTGATTTTTTCCAAAGGATATCCAAATTCCCCGATTTTATCTTGCTAAGGTGGTTTAAACGGGTTAATAACGTGCGTTCCGTTTCCGTTCTTGATGATGGGACAATTTACAATTGACAGTGACAATAAAGATAGTGTAAGTAAACTGCAACGTTTTGGCAAGTTGTTTGGATTGTTCCAAACGGCGCACATGACAAGATGGAACATTTTCAGTGCACCCAAAAGTACACAAGTTTTTCATTCAGAAGATAAAAACCATTTTTTCATTTGAACATTTAAATGGAGGACAAAAAATTAAAGCAGACGATTCAGATTTGATTGTTGTACATTTGGATTGGAGATTTTTTAACAAAAAAAAGACATTGAAACATC
Organism: Isotomiella minor; assembly: GCA_034696445.1. Lineage (NCBI taxonomy): Eukaryota > Metazoa > Arthropoda > Collembola > Entomobryomorpha > Isotomidae > Isotomiella > Isotomiella minor. Next base: position 3,539 of record JAQIWU010002651.1, read on the forward strand.
CTGGGAAAGAGGACAAGACTCATTCTCACTAAAGATAACTGAGCATAATCGCATCGCATCCTCCTACGATTGGAATCGGTATCTCAAACTAATTCTGCTAAATAATCAGTACCGAAAAGGATTTTGAATGTGTCAGTCCCAAAATTAATAGGTGATAATTAGCAAACTATGATTAGAATTTGACTGTTGTTTGACAGATTCGGGGATACGAGTAGAGTATGGGGAACAAAGGAAACGAACCAAAGTGTGAGAACTGCAAACAAGAATACGTTCTTCATCCAGACAATAAATCGTTTGCTGTTTGATATTTGCAAACAGTTTGAAGATAAAGCATTTGTTTTACAAATTCATCGCCGCATAAAAAATACAGTTATCATTATCAATGTACATTATCATACTTTGCAATAAAGAGCAGGTCATTTCCCCAAAAAAACGTAAAACGTACGGCTTATCGTTTACAGATACACCTGACTGACCTGATGACGATGACGAGTTAAGGTAAATATAGCAGATTGAGACGAACGACAAGGACTCGACAAGTTAAAACCTGCTTTTTACTTTTATTCACAGGAAAAATGATGATCGTGATTACGCGAGAAGAATGTCTCACAAATTCAATGAAGTAGCCAAGCGTTATCGATTGATTGGCTTTTTTGCTGATCCATCAATAGCTCGTTATTAATTTAGTTTACCTTTTAATTTTATAAAACCAGAATTAACTTTATTCGTTAAATGCAAAATGTTTGGCCAAACTGCCAAATTGAAATGGAAGATACTCCTTGACCAAACTGCCAGGCTGTCTTAAATTTTATTCGCATTGATTGCTTCTGCTTCAACTCATCAAGCAATAAAATACAAAAAGTTGTTTAAAGGGTTTCCTTCATTCCGCATTTTAATGAGTCTTGTCGTTTTCTTGTTCCTCTCTTATCCGCAACTACGAAGCCAAAGCCAAATCTCGTCTACACCGAATTTTCCGTATTTCAGCAAAATGTAAAAACTCGTCTTCCTTTCTTATAGATAGTGAAATCCTGAGTGAAGTTCTGCATTAATTGAACAAAAGTTGTCGAAGGGAGACATGCATCTTTACAAATAATATATGGCTAATATCTCAAACTACTGCTGTTTGATGCGCTACTGGATTTTTCTTATTAACAATTTTTTGCTGACAACCTTTCATGTTTACTTTTTACTTTAAAGTCACGGCGCTATGCTATTTCTGGTTGGCCATCATCAGCCATAATCCCATCCTATCCTAATTGCCGAAACGTAACAGTGATTGCTTCCCCGCAAAGGCATTCACTCTCATCTCAGCATTGTCTACAATTAATTGTAAATAGAAAAATTGCTTGTCTTTCTTCGTTTTCAGCATTAGTACAGCACGCCATCACGTAGTTGGTGGCTAGTTTCTGTCAGCCTTAAATACGATAAGATGTTTTATTGTATTTTGAACAGGCTGAGTGAGTCAAAAATAAAAATGCTACGCTGACAAGAGATGCAAATTTAAAATTGATGGTTTGGTTCGGCACTGCTTTTACTAAGCAGAAAGTCAGTAAGGAAGAGAAGATACAACCGTTTAATTGTTAACTTTGAAATTCGTGACTTGATGTCAAAGTCAATGTCAGATTTAGCTCATCATCATCGATCGTCCAATAAAAAAGGTCGCAATTCTGCTTAAATCCCTCTGCCTTTGCTTACAACACATCAAAGCGATGTCTGATATTACTACATTGGACTTTGTGCGTACATTGACTTTTCTCCATCTTCCTTTTTACGTGATGCCACCACACAATCGTACCTAGTTTTGTTTTCCTGATTCTGTTATTGTAATTTGAGAAAAAGTATCTGCATAAAATGGAAAAAAGAACCGTGACTTCTCTTCGTGGCACCGGTCAAAATGTCAAACAATTTACGATTTTCATATTCACGAATCAAGTGTCCAAATGAAAGCAATTTGATTTTTATGTTGATGCAATTTAAATGAAAAAAGAACAAGTGAAACATACCTGCCAGACCAATCACAGTCATTTGTGGGGAAAGCATTCGCATTTGGACAGGACGAAGCGAGGAAGAGGAGGATGATGAAAGATGTGACCAGGATTTTGTTGATGGTGCGGAGAAAACTGCTTGAACAGCTCAAATATTTCTTCACAACTTGCAAAAATTGCGTCGAGTGTGAAAGTTTGAATTGATTGGAATCATGGTCCAAATCACAGTTTAGCAAGTTTTGATTAGAAACACGTTTACTAACGACGAAATCTAGTTTTGCTGAAAAAGCCTCTGATGACGACGTTAGTGTTGTTGGTAATGCTGATGTTGATGGTCGACGCGTCGCTTCTGATTCTAATAATTTGCATGAAAAACACCGATCCGGGATTTCATTATGATAATCACAATAATCTGCATGAACATCATCATTATAATAATCGCCTTTACTCATGATATTGGCAGTGATGGTGGTGGTAGTGCTGGTTTTATAATTTTTCTTCAATTTCTTCCTCCACCAATTACCATTCCTTCTTCCACCTTCTTCATTCCCACTGTCCATCCTTCGGTTTACATAAGAAGAACAACAGCAACAAGAACAAGGAATGCATTCCTCCATCCCACTTGTTTTAATTCTGCTCATCATCATCATCCTCTTTGGATCTTCTTCACGAGGATGATCCTCACTACTTGTGTTGTAATGAGCAGCAACAATGGTATTCTCGTCTGTGGAAGTAATCATTATTGTTTTGCCAATTTTTCGGCAATTTGGAAAGAATATCCCACTCCTTTTTTGAGTAATATTTTTAATAGGAAATCATATTATGGTAATGTCCTCTTTCATTCCTTCTTCGCTATTATTAAAGTAATTATTATCCCTGTTCATCTCACTCTCTCACACATAAATGCACTTTTGGAAGATGATTCAAACGTAATTCATCAAACATTAAAAAGCGTATGAGAGAAAAAGAAAATTACGCAGATATTAAACAGACTTCTTGGTTGGTGATTTACCCTTTCGAGCTTCAATCTTCCCTTTGCCCTCTTCGGCTTTTATTTTATCTGATGCTAGGAATGGAGTTAATTTAAAATTTCAATCTCGGAAGGTTTTGATTATGAGGAGATGAGATGAGGAGAGAGAGATCATGAGAACGGGTTAAATCTTTTCCAGTCACTTTGTGAAGGAATTACTAATCATTCTCCAAGTTAATATATTATTTATGAGTCAAGGCAAAAGAACAGAGAGAGAGTACTGCACCACCGTTTGTTGAAGTTATTCATTCCTCTTCTTCTACTCTACTTAATATAATTTAGTTCTTTCTCCTTTCTTTCTGTTTTAGAAAATGAGCATTTGAATTGAATTAAACGTCTCACACAAGGTTTTTAAAAAGTCTAAACCTGTTTTGTTTAGAGTTTAGCTGTGCAGTTATTCATTACAAATGAGTTTTCTGTTTGGACAATTGAATCCTCATAACATTAACTTAACTGCACACAAAACAGATACGATGCACGCACAAAACATTCTACTAAAATTCCAGGTTCAAAAAGTTTTTACGCTGAATAGGAACGCATATTACGCACTTTCAATAATCTTATTGCACTTGGACCACTCAAGCCCACGTTCAATGAGGCACTGACGACGAGGAGAACAATGCAGTTCTTGTGGTTATATGCACGTATCTTGGATGGATGATGGGGTGAATTATCTCTCCGAGATAAGACTAAAAGCCTTGAAATGTTAAGAGATAAGTCGGTAATGCACGTTCGTCGATGGATAAATTTCAGGGCCTGTCACTGCCCAATGCAATGTTTGTCTTATGGATAAAAGATAAAGCACGATTGTCCAGAGTGATGATGATGGGAAGGTCTTCGGATACGCATATGCATACGAAAAGTCTCATACACGCTTTTACTTGACTTGACTTCCGTAATAATGTTTTGTAAAAGTTTGTTTGCATCAATGATGTGACATTTGTCCACACTTGCGTCACAATGCGTGCTGTCTTGAAGATGGACAATAATCTCAAGGGACGATAATACCATGAACAGAAAAGTCAACCTCAAGATCTATTTATTTTGCTTGTTGATCTTCCTGTGGTTTTTGTTTTATTTTAATAAATACAGATATGTAAACATGTTTCTATCAAACTTCACTTTATATTTTATTTTATTGTGTGATACGATCAATTCCAGTCAGTTTGAATTGAGTTGATGAATACGAGCGATTCAATCAGGTCCAGTTTTCACAATCAATAAAATGTTGGTTCAACACTCTCAATCTGAATTGGATCAGGAGAAAGAAAAGAACTACTGATGCACGACTTTGATAAATTCAACTCGAGGATGGACACATTATTATGAAATTATTATAACAAGAACAAATAGCACAAAAGAAACAAGTCAAAAAGACTTTGTCTGCACTTGTCATAATAGACTTTCTCAAGATTTATAAAATGTGTGCAGGGAGATGGAAATGAGTTAAAAAATGCCTTGCTGAAGAAAGTTGTTGGAGAGGCAAACTGACACATCCTTCCACTCAGACTTTACCTGAAAGAATGGAGGTTGGTTTATGGCAACAAGTGCTTCTATATTCCGATGAAAGCATTGTGCATTTGAGAAGGGTGGATGTGGCTGTTATGTGGCTTCTTCTTCCTTGCATCATGTTTTGTTCGCTTCATTTCATTTCGTATCGCATCTTCACCATGCATTCTTTCTTTAGCAGAAGATGCTGAATCTGCCTAATGGAGCTTCACGACGGACAATATTATGCTCTGTTCTTATGGGAAAGTCAAGTCGCAGGCATGCCTTTGTGCCTTACCTGTTTAAATTGTTAAGCAAGCTACTCCATCGTAATCATGGCTAGACAGAGTAGAAGAGGGATTGTACAATAATTATAAATGCTGCATCTCTTGGAATAATCGTGTTTTTTAACTTTAATGCATCGGTTACGTCAACATCTAAAAGAACTGATGATGATTATTGATTTTACCAGGACCACATACACCTGGGATAGAAGAGAAAGGCCTTTCTTCAAGAACATCTCTTAGATCCATCCAACATTACCGATCAGACTCTCTTCAGCATCAATTCAATTTATTCCTGTCGTCTCTGATGGCTTTTATACGTACAAGGTGGCATCAAGGGATGTGGATGCCGATTAAGATCCATACGTCAACTCTTTACTGGATGCGGTTTACAGATAATCCATTTTTTCTTCGTACTTTCATTCTCTGGGTACATTCTCTTAGGTATGCAACATTTAAAATATGCGTTAGAATCGAATTACATTTTGCGCTTAAATTAACCATGAAAAACTGGCAGCACTTTCTCTATTACCCTGCACCAGAAAAAAATGTTCCAATGATGCTGTATCTAATTCAACGAAAACTTTTATGTCTGAATTTTGCACCTGCAAATGGACAATTGTTCAATGTGCAAAAACCAAGTGAATTTGAGCGACGCCTTATGGAACAATACGCTTGGCGTAGACAGATGTTGGTAAAGTCAGTGCAATTGTATTTTATGACGATGGTTTTGTGGTACGGTAACAAATCCATCTTTAATTTGTTAAGCTGTTTGAGATCTCCTCAAATGGAAATTGCATTAGTACAGCCAGCTCCATTCTTTCCTATCGTTTTTTACTCATGACGATGAGAGAATTCACCTCAGCTACTTTATCCTTATCCTAACCACTAGCACAACATGAGATTTAAAAAGATACTGATGCTGAAGATAACACAAAAGGAAGATGCCAAAGGCACGGGCTTCTTCTTCAAAATTGTTCTGTCGTTTCAGCCTGTCAGTGATTTAGTGCCTTGACTTGAGTTCCTTTTGTCTGCAAGTCTCAGTTTAGATTTACTTCACTCAATATTCAATTCAATTCATTTTACTTTATTACAGCAGCCGTCAGGGAAGAAGAGAGGATTTCTTCGTTCTCCCTCCGAGAAAAGCATTAAATTCTGATAAGGTATTTAACCCCCTCGACTACACACACACCTTTCCTTCCTTCCATGATCGGAGAGGGTAAGAAGAATTATATTATGCATTGCGTCGAATACTCACCGAAATCAAAGTTGGTGATAATTAGACGGGTGTGGATCTTCTGATATGGTCTTTTATTCAAATAGGATTTTTAGTGCCTCATGAAATATTTAATTTGGGGCTGAAGGCAAAGGGTCTTACATCGATTTGAAAGAGCTTTATGCGTTTTATTTAACGATTCGACACAGTATTTGTGGGGGAATGGACCATGTAATGCTCTTCTTATAAAACAGTACGCTTCGCTTCAACAGCAATCAATAGTGCGCAGCGCAAGGAATGCTTCCAGCTATTGTCTACCGATTTTTTACTTTCCTTTGATTGACAACACTCCTTGCCTGGTGCTTGATCCGGTAAAAACAAGAGATAAAACTTAAAATACTGCAGACTGCAGCCCATTGTCTTGATTAAAACAGACCGTGGTTGTAGTGGTAAAACAATTGGCAAATGTTGATTCTATTCACTGCAAAATTCGGAATCTAAGGGAAAGCACAATAGAACTCTGCATAGACCAGACCACGGAGAATAATGAGGATGTGAAACAAAGATGATGCCTATTATTTCCACCCAGCTTGACGCAGCAACGTTTCGTAATTTTGAGAAATAATAAAATGGCATAGTTTTTGTAACTCTAAGTGTAGACTAATGCGATTCACGTGGAAGCCAATATATATTTCATCGACATCAATTGAATTGCACTGGCTTTTACGTTGAGGACAAAAAAGTTTCGATTAAAATAAAGACATTGCTGACAGTTATATCCAATGTGGCACCACTTGATAACATTTACACTCTCGCATTGGTATGCTCTGTTCTATTTGATTTCATGACAGAAGATAATTCAAAATCAACATCGTAAGTCAAGTCATCAAAAGCTTAACTCTGAATGGTTGTGGAAGTGTTGACAGTTTGTTAGCAAACAAATTAATCCAGCACAGTTGTATAAATTGGGACAGAACGAGACTTCCTGGTTGGTCAAATTCTTGTACTCCTCAGTCTGAGGTTTGAAAGGGTGACGCTTATCATCTGCCTTACTCTTAAAAGTTTCTGACGCTATATAAAATGGCAACTCGGAAAATTATCAACTCTCCCAAGGCTCCGCAGACGACACTTCCGTTAAGGTATACATTCCTCTACTGACACACTTGTCTCGTTTGACCCCTCAGCATTGTTTTACTATAAATAGTCAAGCTGTTCAGGTGGGAAGTACCTTGTACGTTTCAGGACAGCTAGGGATAACTGTTAGTGGGGATTTGGTAGAAGGACTGGAAGCTCAAACTAGGTTGACTCTGGACAACATTGGACACATTTTAAGAGCTGCTGGATCTGACTTCAACAAAGGTATAAAGCATACACGCCATTGTGTAATGGTATAACTTTAATTTTGCTCTATAGTTGTGAAAGTCACTGTGCTTCTACAACACATTTCTGACTTTGCTGAAATGAACAAAATCTACGGAGAGTGTGAGCAGTTAACCGTCGTTTAATTTATATTTTGCTATCAAGTCTTACTAACGCTTTCTCTCCACTCCAGATTTCACGGAACGGTTTCCAGCACGAATCGCTTATCAAGTTGCCCAACTGCCAAGAGTCAGTTTGATAACATAATGCTTGGATATGGACATAGGTAAAACTTAAAACTAATCATTGTTTCTTTTAGGCTGGGGCTCTTATTGAAATCGACGCAATTGCAATTGTTGGAGACGTTGAAGAAAATTAATGGATTCCAATTTTCTTTTCCAGTATAATGCTTTTTATTAAAATCAACAATAAATTGAGATTAAAAGACGTACTTTGGATTGGATAATTATCTCTTCACTAAGCAAGCATTATAATATAGATACTTGAAACATGTACATGAGGAAATTGAGAAATAAATATTTAACTGAGAAACTTTCATTTCAAAAATATTACTCCTTGAGTACTTATGCATGATTCCAACGCCAATCACAATTGTTCCATATTTTTAATTACTATTTGCATTTTTGTTAACGGATGTCCCTATAATAAGTGGTTTAAAGAATAATAAATCTGTCAATGTCAATATG
>JAQIWU010002652.1:0-11605 GCA_034696445.1 Isotomiella minor
TAATGCATTAGACTTTTACTTTTGACTGTCTTTCCTTTCCTTTCCGGTTTTTTGGGAGAAGAATGAAGAAAAGAAAAGAGAGATGAATAAAAGTGAAAGCTTCTTCTCTCTTGTCTGATGATAATGGCGGAACAAATCAAATGAATGAATGAATGAATTTTGTTATGCTAAATAATTGCTTACACGCTTTAAGGCGGCACTCTTTTCATTTTCTATGAAAATTTGGCTAATGCATCCATTTTTCACGCTTCCTCTACTCTTTCTCCAAGAGTTGAGGCAAAAAATGGTCTCTTCTTCTGTTGAAACCTCTGAACTTGATTCTGTTTATGAAAATGAAAGAGGAAGAGAGCTTTTTGTGCTTTCCTATTCTTTCTTCACTTCTTCAGTCTGTCATTTTTCGTATTTATGAGATCAAGTCAAAAGCCTTTTGACATGATATAAAGTGCATTGTTTTTATGTTTCTTCCGTTTTGAAAAGGAATAGGAGAGAAAATTTAGATTTTCTTCACCACAAAAAACCATCCCCTTCTTTCTTTTTGAGCATGTAAAAGAAGAAGACTAAAAGCCTGTTATCACAACAGCAGTCACCTACCCATATAACTTACCAACTTTCACTACTTTGTGTACTTTCCCTTTCCTTCAAGACGCCAATCCCTTCATTTTTGTTACGTAAAAACCCTGGTCATATAGGCCATATTGCATATCATCATCATATACCAATACCTAATATTTATTTCTCCATCACGAGACGTCTGTAGTAATAATTAACGACATGTGAGGTACTTGCATTGCACCCTGCATTGCATTTCTCTCTAGCTTATTTATAATAATGGGAAGTGAAAGAGAAACACACCAAGCTTTGAAGCAATGCCATAATGAAGAAAAAATGCGGTAATCCTAAACATTGCATGCAAAAGTCTGACAAAACGGAAAGGCGTCTACTTTTCAATCACTCTCTCATTACATCACTGATTGCCACTTTTGACTTTTTCATGTTGCATAAAGAAAGAAAGAACTACACCTTACTTCATCACTCATTCCTACAAATAGTTGAGGAGCTTTTATATTTTACGGTCAGTTTGGTTGGTAAAAATCCGCGCTAATATTTAAGACCATAATACTTGGCTTAACCACCCAGAACTACATACTTAAGGCAGTAAACGAGGTGAAACTTTTAGACGGACAGACGAAGAAGGATACCTTCTAGTCTTTATACTCTTTTGCGGAAGTTATGATGGTTATCAAAAATAATGAATGCTCTATACCACCACCACACCTCATTTTGTAATGGGTTTGAGAATGGGATGGACCGGTCAGCGGCTTGGATTCATATTCATGCATAGTCGTGTACGTATGTATGATCTTTATAAATAATAATAACCTGCAATTATTTTCTCCTACGCGCTACACTTTTACACCGTATCAAGTGTCCGGGTTTTCGGTTTTAGTGTTTCTTTCTGTGCGGCTCTCTGATGAAACATCCTACATCCTATACCCCATCCCACACACTCGCGCACTACTCCAATGAGAAGCGCATTTTTTCTTTCTTTCTCTCCAAACAGAATTTTTTATTCGGATTCGGATCGGACCCTAGCCATTATTTCTCCCCCCTACGATACGGTTTTTAGCAGATGAGTTCAATAAATAGTAAATGAGAGAGACTGAAATGGAGGCTTTTTGTATTTGTATTTGTATCACAAAATCTTCCCCTGCATGTCATTTTTATTCCCTGGTCAGCCATTCGGTTTTTTCTCATTAGAGAGTTAGAAGCTCTGCTTCTTTTTGAGTCACTCTTTTCCAGAGAGGAGAGGGAGCTAATTAAATTGACTTTTTGTATGCTTCATGCCAAAATGGATGAAAAAGTTCCCCTCAAAAAGTACACTTTCACTTGCTTTTGCTCTAAACGAATAAAAATTATTTTTTTATAAAAATACAAATCTAAAATCATCCCATCTTCCATCTCTTCCCCCCTCATCATCATCTCATTCTTTCCACCCTTTTCCATTCTTTTCCTGAGAGAAAGCAAAGCAAGTAACATAGGATGGAGTGATGATGATGATTCGCTTCGCTTATCTCATGCACAAAAAAGTAATAAAACTCTCTGAGCTTGAGAAGAAATGAAACGATGCGGTGACGCGCGATCACAGCAAAAGGAAAAGTAAAGTTTTAAAAATTTCTCTATTTTAAGTATTCCCCTATTTTTCCACCCCTTCTTTCTTTTTATGACTCATTCCGGCTCAAAATCTAAAATAAAATAAAATAAAATAATCCCTTTGCTTACTCCACCGTTTATAAATCTGCGATGTGATGTGATGTGTGCGATTCTTTAAACAATTTTATGGCAGAGAGTTTCCAGCGTATCATTGTCTCTGGAAGGTTGGAATGAAAATGGAGATTTTTATTTTGGAGAAAGCAATACAATTTTGTAAAAGATTTGTGCGTAAAATGGACAAAAATTTAAATGATTCTCATCCCGACTTTTCCCCCACATGACATGAGGAGAGACATGGAGAATGATGATGATATCCATCAAGGCGATACCCTCTCCTGCCTGCGCCTTTTATGCAAATGAAATTTATAAAATGCTGATGAGATAGGATGACTGTCGTCCCCCGATTCTTTAGATTGAGAAACTTTAATAATATCAAAGTCTATTACAGCAGCCCACCACTCTCATTCAGTATTAATGGCCAATTTGCTCATACCTAAAAAGCTACAAAAATTGACTTTTAAACAAAGAAGACCATCCTGGAAAAGGGAGAGGAGTTTAGTAATGAAGAAATATGGTGAAAGTGCATAAGACAAAAAAGCCTCTGTTATTTGCTTGCACTTATTGGGAGTTTGCTCACGTCTCCCGTGGGTGGGTGAGGAGAGTCACATCCTTCCGGAATTAAAAATTGATCTGTTATTATTAGACGGAGAGATGGATCAAAGTTTTCCCTCTTTTCTTTTCCCATTATAAAAGAAAGAAGACGAGACATGACTTTCAAATAGTTTCTTTGGTTTGGGGCAAGTTTAGACCATAATTTCATTTCTAGGGCAATTTTTAATGTTTGTATAAATGTAAATATAAATAGACTGTTAATTCCTCCACCCACTGACTGACTGACTGTTGAGTGAAAAGCTGTCAATGTCAAAGATCTCTCTGTTGGCTCTTAAAAGAAAGAGAGAAAAGCCTCGTTAAAGAAGAAAAAGGGGGAGAGAGAAAGAGAAAGTCAAGACAAAAGTCAAATAATTTTTCTCGTGTCTTCTTTCTTTCTTTCTCTCTTTTCTACAGAAAGAAAGAAATTAAATGTTAAATTGTAAATGGAGCCACTTTTCTCATTTTCTTTTTTCCATAAAGCTTCCAATCTCAGGGAGGTTGTTAAATTAAAGCAAAGCAAGTCAACAACTCTGTTCTCCCTCTCCCTCTCGTCCTGCTCTTTCATTATAAAAAGACAAAAAAAGTCTTGTTTTTTTTGTAAAAATTAAGTGTTCTCGGAGTAATAAAATTGTGCATAGTTTTTTCTTCCATCCTCCAGAAAACTTTGAGAGAGAAAAAGCGAGGTGTTTTGTCGATATTATGCGACAAAGACTTCCTACAAAATTGGCCTTGCATTAAGTCATGAACCAAACCAAAGCCACGTCTTTTTTTATCAGGATGATGGAACGACTTTTTTCCTTTTCTTTTTATCATTTTCTGTCCTCCTCCTCAACTTTTCCTTCCTTCTTTTTTCGTGACTTTTCATGAACACAGGAATCAAGTCATATCATATCTGAGAAAAGGAAAGCTGTGTGGTGGAAATTTATGAGTTTCTACTTCCTTCATTTCCAAGAGAAGAAGCTAATAAATCTTTTCTCTTTTTTTACGTAGTCACTTTTCGGAGAAGAAGAAAAGTTGAGAAAAAGTAGAAAGAAAGAAAAGAAAAGAGGTCCCACGTCTCAAATAAAAATAGAGAAAGCGAAGAAAAAGGCTTTGCCCTTAGAGAAAACTTAATTAAAAAATAAAAGGTAAAAAGTCAAAAATTATATTGGCCTCAGCCTCAGAATAAAGAGAAGTGAAAGGGGCTTCCATTACAGAAACTCTTGAAAAGAAAAGAAAGCAATGAGGTTTTTGGATGTGGTTTGGTTTTGACTTGAGCTCAAGTGTTTGATTTGGCTTTTTATATACTTTCCACTTTTTCCACCACAAAGAAAAGAGTTAACTTGGTTAACTTGTCAATTGAATGAATGAATGGAAGATGTAAAAATGTAAAAGACTTTCTCCCCTAACTTTCACTTTTTTCCCCTGCTAACGAACTAACTAACTATCGATAAGGTAATAATAATGGTCGTGGATAAATCGAACTTTTTGGCTTGATATGACGCGACGGGAGAGAAAGAAGAAGAAGAGAAAGTTTTAATAAAAAGTGATTAAAAACGCAAAGTGAGTTTCTCGGATGATAAACTGGCCTCATCTTTTCTTGTGTCTCTCTAGAACTTTTACTTTATGATGAAGTTCCTCCTTCTCCTCCTTGTCTTTTAACTTTTGATGTTTTGACAGGAAATGATTTTTCTTGAGAGAATTGACGGATCGATTTTTCATCTTTCGTAGAAGAGAAATAGACACCGTGTTTTTGTGGTGGCTGAATTAGCATTATATCCTAGGAGGAGTAATCCATTTAGAAAATGACTTCAAGTCCCAACGGCGTGTCACAAGGCACTAATCAATTTATTTCTTTACAGATTTTCATGCACAAGTCTGCAATGCAGCTTCAACAGCAGCAGCAGCAAGCAGTCGCAGTTGCGGCTCAACAGCAACAACAGCAGGGGCCTCTTGGAGGTCTAGGGGGCCCTGGTGGTGGTGGTGGACTTGGTGGGCATGGAGGAGGAGGTCATTCTCATGGGGGTCCCTTGATGAGGGCAGGGTCATCCTCAGGGTCAGAGTCTGGAGCTGGGGGGATGTCCAAACCCCACCAGTGTCACCAGTGTCTCAAAGCCTTCTCCTCTAATCATCAGTTGGTCCAGCACATCCGGGTTCATACGGGGGAGAAACCTTACAAATGCTCATACTGTGACCGAAGGTTCAAACAGTTGTCACATGTCCAGCAGCATACCAGGCTTCATACAGGTAAGGGATCTCTAAAAGGAGAAAGTTTTATAGTTTTTTTAGGCTGTGAAATTGGAATGCATGCCTCCATTTTTATTCGGATAAAAAAATCACTCACACACACACGCACCATGACACCCTCTCGGTTCTTTTTTCTACCCTATAAAACCTTTTCTCTTTAAATTGAATATCGTCGAGCCTGGGTTTTTAGAGGGGAGAAAAAAACCGAAATGGGCATTGCATTTGCAACCCTAAAACCACCATCATAAAAAAGCAAAAGCGTGCAGAAGAAAGAGGGAAGGAAAAATGGGTTTGATATATAAAAAATGGAGGGTTGTATAATTACTTTTCTTTCCCTTTCTCGCCCCGAAGAAGAACAACAAAAATCTACTACACGCACTTTTCTAAAGCTTCTTTTTTCTATCCTTTTCCTCCTGTCAGCAACGTTGTTACTCCAGGATTGCCCGTTCGGAATATGAAATGAGCTACGTTACGTTAGCAGCAATGCCACTCTTTTATGTTTTATTGCTTTTTGATTCATGTGGTCAATTTCAGTGCCTTGAGAATCAGATTAGACGGTGGACGGGTTGTCGGAAGACACTTTAATTTAATGCAGGAGACATTGATACGTGTGGTTACTAAAAGGTGGTGCATTTCATGTGAAAGTTAAAGTCTTTTTTGGGCGTGGCGATTTTTTGGCGTGACTGCAGCTTAAGCTCCTTCCGTTTTCTTCTCTCTGAACCTTTTAGTGGGAGTAGTTTCGTGGTGGTGTTTTTCGTGTTTTGTTTTTTACTTCAGCCAAAACCTCGAGTCTTTCTTAGTTCATTTCATGATGGCTTTTTGTATAGTTTTTAGGGTGTGGGAGAGAGTAAATGGATGAATGCGATTTTCTCTTGAATCACGCAATTTTATTGTAATCAAATCAATTATACTTGTCAGCATCACGTTTACTCACTCTCTCTCTCCATTCCTTTCCTCCCTCTCTTTAGCATTTATACAATTTATAACTCGCACACGGCATTTTGTTTATAATGCAATGCAAGCCTACAAAAGTTATGAAATTGTCTCATTTTTGGTTTGAAATTTGACTATTTTTTCCACGGGATAAAAGTAGAATTGAATATCCAATTTGAAGACATAAGACAGCAGTTGTAAATCAAGTTTTTTTTTATATTTTTACTCCCATCATGACCTCGGCTTTTGTTTCTGCTCTCAAGAAGAAAAAGCAATTTAAATAAAGCATCAATGATTGAATTTTGTGGCTTTAAGAGTATTGAAATGGATGATGCAAAACGATTAATTGCAAAAAGGCAAATTGCAAATTACAAATTGCAATTGAATTGGACCACCTGCAGAGAATAGATGAACTTTTAACTCTTTTATTCCCTTATGTCATCATCATATATTGTAATCAACATAAATAATATTTCAGCTATACAAAGGTTGACAAGAAGATCGTCATAGTGTTTCCTGTCATTCTCAAATTCAAATTGCAGTCACTAATTTTATTCAAATACATCAAGAAGTCAACTCTTAATTTACGTCCTCCTTCTTTCCTTCTGAGTTGGTTTTTGTAGAGCAGTAACGAACGAACCCAATCTTTAATTTCATGGTTGAGTCATAAATCTAACAAATGCCTCAAGGGTTCGTTCCTATGCAGATGTTCACCTGGAAGAAGAAGAATCAAGAAAAGTAATGTCCTACGTCCTTAAGAAGAAAAAGTAGATGGGCAACTTCATAAAAATAAAATAAAATTCATTGCTTTTTGCTCGTAGGATGGCTATTTCATGTTATCTTTGATGCTTTGTTGATCGTAAAAAGTGGTGAATCGAATGGTAAAAGAGTCCGATAAAAACGCAATTAAGGAAGGAAGGGAGAAAGTAATTAGTCCACACACTCTTCTCGCCTCTTGGACATAAACTACATAAACTAATATTACCCTTGTCTCTGAAAGAAATGATGTTCAAAACTACCTTCATAAAAAGCCTTCTTTAATTTGTCCTTTTGCCTATCAAAAGAGTTATTTCTCAAAGAATGAAGACAAGACATTTTTATCGTTCTCTATTCTCCACCTTTTATGATGCGTCTAGAGGTAATAATGAGGCAAAAATGAGGCATTTAAAAAACCGAAAATGCCTTAAAAGATGTCTATTATTTTCTACAACTTTCCTTTCTGCCAAGTTTTACGAAAGAAAGTACATTTGGCTCATTCACCAACCACGGCAATTAATTTCTTCTTTTTATTATGCGCACAAAATGAGGCTGCGGAGAATATGGAATGACTGCTTAAGCTGCTAAACCTTCCTTCTTTTGCAAATTTTATGAACTGACACAAAAAAGCGCGGTTTTGGTTTTTGGCTACCCCCAAAAACTTTCTCCATCTTCATGCATTTCTTTTTCATGAAGAAGAAGGAATTGATCTTAAATTTAAACGAGAAAATTTGAATTTTTGGACTCGAGTCAAAATTCAAATTCTCTCTCCAAAAGACTTGAACAATTTTCTTTGTAAAGGAAAGAAAAGGATTATTCTATTCCATCCAAGTTCCGTTTTTGCTTCATTCTAAGAAGAATCCTTTTTGTTTAAGTCACCGCTTCTTGTCTTCTTCTTGGCCCATTATTTCTTTCCTTTCCACTAAAATGTATGTATTTATTTATTCTCTGCTGCTTTCTTTCCAACAAGAAGAAAAACACTTTGCTTTTACTCATGGACTTTAAACATGACATGGCATGACCATCGCATATTCATTTCATTTATATTTATAATTAATGCATGATATGATGCATGGAATGGATCCTTTTCCTTTCCTTTCTCTACTTTCTCCCATCATTTAATTCTTCATCCTTTTTCCAAGGCTGAGAACAAAAGAAGAAGAATACAAAAACAGGTCGAGGAAGAAGAAGAAATTTAAGCTCCATTTCTTTATGGTATACCTTCTTTTTTGTTCAACTCTTGTTTGTTTCTTCTTCTTCTTCTTCTTTAATAAAATTGAATTTTCATGAGCTTTTTAATAACTCTTGTTGTGTATGAATTAAGAAAAGAACAAGAGTGTATAACAGAACAGAGGACAAAGGGCAGAGGAAAGAACCAGAAAAGAGAAAGCAAGCCTTGCTTTCCTTCTAAACTCGCCTTTGTTTCTTTCTTATTTTTCGGTTCGTTTCTTGTGTAAATTATTCAACTCATTTCCCACGGCGTTTGTGTCACTTTTTTTACATACTTAAAAAATAATTGTTTCTATGCTTTCTCCGATTCATGCCTCTCTTAATTTTTACCTAATTTTCACTATAATTAAGAGAGAGAGAAGACTTTATCACACGGGAGAGCAATTTAGCCTTCGTTGTTTTTCTCAGAGTTTGCTTGCTTAAGGAAAAGAAAGAAAGAGAAAAGTTTTTCCCTTTAAGAAAGAAAGAAAGAGACGACTTTGAAAAATTAATGATGCCAAGTTTGTTTTGATTTTGATCTACTTCATTATTTTTCCCTGTTATTTTTTCCTCTATCTTCTTCCCCTCCTCTGTGAATGTGATTATCACTCTATATCACTACCGTCGTAGATTAAAGACGCATAAGAAAAAGAGAAGAGAAAAAGTACAACCTTAAAGAAACTTTAAATTGCGTTCTGTCAGCAAACGTAATGTACTTTCCCTTCATTCATTCATTCATTCTTTACACACTTTGTGAAGAAGGTGGGTGAGGTTGTTTTTATTACCTCAGGTTCTCTCTCAGCATTACCATATTCTTTGCCTTTGATATATAAAGAAAACTTCATTAAAGCACTTGAACTTTTTCACAGAAAGAAAAAGCAAGCAAGCAACGATATTTTATACATCCACCTTTAACTTTAGTATGCAAATTTAGGCCTTCTCTTTTTCTCATCTACAAAAACAGAAAGTCTAGACCACCTTTGTTGTTGTTCTACCTTAAAAAAGTAAAAGTACCGCGTGACCTTTTTCTCATTTCAGAGGTCGCGAGTTTGTCACCCGCTGAAACCTAAGAAAAAGATCTCATA
Organism: Isotomiella minor; assembly: GCA_034696445.1. Classification (NCBI taxonomy): domain Eukaryota; kingdom Metazoa; phylum Arthropoda; class Collembola; order Entomobryomorpha; family Isotomidae; genus Isotomiella; species Isotomiella minor. Next base: position 9,072 of record JAQIWU010002652.1, read on the forward strand.
TCGTAGCAAATTAACAAGAAAAAAAGAAAGCATTCAGACGAGATGATTAAGAGAAAAGGGTGAGGAAATCTCGGATTTTCAAAAAAAGCAAGCATTTTTCATCGAATTAGGAATCCTATCTGCTTTGACGACTCTCTTCTGGGATTAATTAATCTTCTTAGGGGGGTTTTCCTCACAAATTTATGGCAACGATTTCCCTGTCTGTCCGTCTGTTTGCTGGAGTAGGAATGGAAAATCTGATTTTTTTGGATGCGTAAGCTTTAAGACTGCTTTCACCACAGTAAAGTGCGTGAGCTCTTCTTTTTACTTTTCCTTTGATGATAGCTGGGTTCAAATGCATTTGCTTTAAGCCTCTGCTTTGTTCTCTGGCTTAAAAAAGGAGGATTGGATGGGGTGCACCGCAACACCTCTCTCCAAAAAAGGCTTCTTTCTTTCTTTCACACGTCCAATTTCTTCTTTTTCTATGCTTTTTCCCTTCCTTTCCTCAGTATTTATGCCTCAAAAAGAATGTGTGACAGGTCTAAAGCAAGTAAAAGCAAAGAAGAGAGGCAAGTGGAGAAATCTTTAATGAAACTTTCTCCAAAGTTTTCTTCTTCTTTCCTTTTCAGTCACTCATTTCTTTTGGCAGAGGTAGGTAGGTAGGGAGGTGGGTAATCCTAATAAGCCTTCAGTTGAAAGGTATGAAAAATTTCTAATAAATCGTTTGATGGATGGCTTCCAATTATTTATTATACGGCCTTCACTTTCTTCCCTTCACTTACTTCACGTAGGGAAAGGGAAAGTGAAAGTATAAAATCCCACAAAGTTTTTCACATAAAATCCTTCTCTCTTCCTTCTTCTCTTCCATTATCTTTTCTCTTCGTTGTCCACATATCGTCCTCACAATGGAGGCTTATCAAGAAGGAAATCCCAATGCCTTGGCAATCAAATTAAGGTTCTTCTACCACTAATTAGTCAAAAATTTGTGTCGACTTTTTCGGCGATGCTAAACAAAAGACGAGACATCACCCGATGAAAATCAAAAAATGCTACTGGATTTTGTCCAATCTTGCTCCATGCTATCTCATGCAATGTTCATTTGAAGTCGAAAAGTCTGAATTTTCAATTTTCCTCGGGTCATTATCCATGACCATGCCCAAAAAAGGCGACACTCCTTTGTCACTAAAATGAGTGTTGGAACCTTACTTTGTGTCCTAATCTTATAAATCTACATTAATTTATCACGTGAAAAGGTTAAATTGTAAGGGCGTTTCACCCTGGCTGGAGACAGTCCCAATGACAGTAATACCAAAATGGCAAAATGGAATGCCGCACATAACGAATCAATGAAATTGCATTTTACTTTGTTCCGACATCCGAGTCTGAGTCTGAATTGGGCAACAACGTGGTTGTATGAACATTTGCAAGCTTTGAAGTTCAACTCATTCCTGTGGAACACGCACTTTTTAAGACCGGCAAGAAGGTATTTCACAAAGTCAATTGTGACAATAGCCAAAATTGGATTTGCAACTGGAAAACCGAAAGTCAATATGCAAAGGCATTAAACAAAGCCGAGATGTCATAAATACATTTACGAACGACAACGAAGTTATTCATTGGTTGGAACGACCTGGAAAGGGGCTGATTGAGAATAGCATCCAGATCCAGTCTGTTTGTTTTCATACAAAGCATCTTTATTCATTTATGATATTAGGGGACTCAAATGTAAACACAGGTCATGTCACTTTTATCATTTTATTGTCATTTGTAGCTAAAGGGTTTTGGCTGTAAATCGTGCATCTTCATCCTTTTTCCATTTTTGTACTGAGACAAAATGCAATGAACTGTGCAACACCCAACTTTTATCTGTGCAAAATGCGAATGTAGTTTAATTCCTCGCATCGTTCAATTCTGCATTCAAGTTTATGGACAATAATGGTCAATGAAATTAGAACATTTATGATTGCAGTAATCCAACAAAGCAAACGTTACAATTTGCAATCATTACAAATCTTTAATTGGTATCAGTTTATGCCAATTATGCACGGGCGTGCATTTTGGATTTTTCTGGAAGGAATGCAGGTTTACCTTGATCCGTTTTAGAATATTTTTAGAGTGCATTACTCAATGATGATAAGACTGGTAAGTTGATTTTAGGCGTACTCGCGAGACGTTTTAGACTGCAGTGATAAGTTTCGAAAACACGATGGGTCTGCCCCTTGGAAAACCCTTCATAAGGGTAGAGAAGACATCTTCCCCCACTAAAAAGAATGTGGTGTGATAATTATTCAAAAACAAGATAAGCCCAAGGGGTATAAAGCCACTTTTGTTTCTGATTTTCTCTATTCCTTCTTTTAAGACGCTCAAGTGCAGAACTCCTCTTTTTGCGTTCTTGTCATTGTGGACTGATGATTGACTAACTGTGGACTGTGCATCAATTAGATCAGGATGGGACAATACATATCCAAGGTGTGGAAGGGCTTTTGCAAAATATGTCCATCATGTCACACTAAGAGGACGAAGAAGAAGAGACAGAAGAATGAGGATGATTCGTT
>JAQIWU010002653.1:0-11603 GCA_034696445.1 Isotomiella minor
GACACAGCCAAATTCGACACTGCGTCGGATCCATCTTCTACTCCCCCGTCATCATCTCCATGAACTCTGTAAATCATTGAACATAATGAATTTTTGCAACTGACATCTTTCCAAATTAATTGCAATTGATTTTATTGCAAGACATAAAGAAAGAATCATTTTGTGAGGAAAAATGATTCTCTCTCTTGTATATTTTTGGAGCATTGCATGGACATGAAAAAAATCTTGTGGAGGCGTGCAAATGCCAATGCTTGACACTTGGATGGGGACAATTGCTCCCCGGTGAAATGAAATAGGTATTGATGATGACACTCGAAACAAGCAGTTTACGATCATTCCCCATGTTTATTTATGAAGAATGTCTTTTTTTTCTCGTATTTTCTAAAAACAACTTGACTTACCGTCAAAGTCTACAGTTCCGGAGCCATCCGTATCGATTTCTTGAATAATACCGTCCAAATCGTCCGGGCCTAACTTGTCATCTAAAGCCTGCAGGATTTCTCTCAGTGTCTTAGTTGTGATATAACCGTTTCCTACACACGAGAATGCGATGTTGCATTGGTTACGTGAAATTTAATTTTTGCATTGTTGTAAAGTGTGCCAAGACAACCCACCTTCTCTGTCATAGAGACGGAAAGCTTCTTTCAGTTCCTGCAGCATGGCTTCATCATCCTCTTCCTCTAGGAAATGTCCAGCAATCTCAGAGAAAGCATCGAAATTGATTTTTCCGGTTTCTATAAAGTAAATCATTAAAACGGCATTATTATTTGCAAATAAGAGCTTTGAAATGTCATGGATATAGTCATCTATGAACAATATAACGCTTCACTAGGACAAGAGGAAAGATGATGAGAGGTACCTATATGCTTTGCATATTTAGGTCATCTCAGAATTTGAAAACTGTCTGACATTGTGTTCTTTTTTTCAACCACACGACGTTCCGCTGAATGTTCTTATGTGCGGTTAACTCAACTGTGCGGATTCTGTTGGCTTATCTCCAACAACGTGTATGATGAATAGTTAATAATGAAGGTAAAAAGAAGTTGAACAGGGTATCATGGTAGTGACTAAAATACTTGAGTGACAACTCCTGGCGCCTGGGCTTTCTTATGGTTAAAAAAGCTTAAGCTTTTCTTCACAATCATTATTGTTACTTCGTATTTTTAAGTGAAGAGAGATGTCTCAAGCTGCCTCCAACTTTCCTCACTCCTCCGCACGCTGTTCTTTCACCGGATTGATTTATAAATTTCACTTTAACAAGATTTCCAAATGAATGCGTGTGTCTGTATACCACCTAAACCTATTTTGGAGCCTAATGAATGAGCGACACAACATTTGTTGGGTTGAATACGATTATTTCATGCTATCGGTTTGATAACATCAAGGTTCATTTAAGAAAGAATGGTAGTCGCTCACTTGCACGATTCATGATTAAGATTATTATCACGGCTTATTTAACGTACTTTCTTTGTCGTGACCCTCAATTAAAGCCTGTAACTCTTCATCCACAAAATTGTGACCGAGTGTGTTTAGAATTGTAGCAATTTTCCCTGTATCAATCAATCCCGTCTTCCCGGTGTCGAACATTTGGAACGCCTTCAGCATCACTAAAAATATTTCACGTTATTACACCTTTCACATAAAACTTTGAGGAACTTTAGGCTTACTTGCTTCCTTCTCCTTGTCGGCCTGAAATACAGCAAAAATTGTTGTATTCTCACATTTTTACAATCATTTTATACACACAAGCTACACATTGAGTAGTCGGGGTAAAGTGAGATTTTTATAAATTACACCAACTGGGATGCTCTCTGCACAATTAGTAAAACAATTACTTACCATGACTGTAGAGAAAACGTACTCGAGGGTTCCTGACGCTTAGGTGTGTAGGACAATTCCACCAAATTTGATGGTGAAGAAGCTGCACCAACTTTTGGAGAAAGAGTAGTAAAACCTTCCAACTATTCGACTGATACTCTCTGTCGTCATTTTCATTCTTGTTACGTTGAGAAAGCCATTTGATTTGTTTGTCCGCAATCATGAAAACGGCATAACTCCATAATGTCGTCATGACTATGCAGCAGTGGTAAGAAAGAATATGTAACATAAGATCTTGCTGTTCTTTACGTGTGACGGTAAGATCCAAAGATATGTCAAAGAATAAGGTTTTGTGGAAAGTATTCTTCCATTAGTCAGCATGTAGCCAGAGCCACAGTTTTTGAACGACAGTGAAAACTGTAGGTCGATAAGGCAGACTTGATTTTTGGTTGTTATAGGAGAAAGAGGGTTGGCTCTCCTTCGTCGTCACGTATTGCAGAGGGTGGTTTTTACCGCTGTATATGCCATCCAACCGGAAAGTCATCAATGGATTTCAAACTATGATTTTAAATATGAGGGGAGGGCCTACTTTGTGTAGGTAGTAAATGTGTGCGACAGAGCGTAGATATGTTGGGCGATAATAATAATTTTCGTACGGTTTTACATTTTGAAGATGAGGCATAAGCGCACACTAATATCAATATCACAGACAGAAGTTGAGACAGCCAACAGCATTCTTCTCATCTTATCCCAGTATCCGTTGCTGCTGTAGTGAGTGTTGGATAAGCCAAGCCAAATCTCCATTCGGATATAAGGACGAACGTGGTTGTTGGTTACTTTCATTTTGACATTCATGGCCTCGCTTGACTTGCAAAAAATGAAGGATGCCACTAAAGGTGTGAGTGTGACAGGTTTTAAAATATAATTATCTCGACTCATTCAACTGAATTCTGTGCAAAAAGCAGGGAGTATAGAATAGACATGCATGCATTGCATCATTTTTGGAACCGTCTCTCATTTCCTTTCTTGTAGTTGTTGTTCCTGCTTCTTCCTTTGGCTTGGCCTGTTTAACTTTTTCTTTCAGAATCGCTATTATTAGTTAGCTCCCAAGTCTCAAGAATTCTAAGAATATATGAAAAGAAAAGAGGAAAAATACTTGACTTGACTGGGCATTATTTATCTGTTTTGTCAGTTGCTGTGGCGAAATTCAGTAGTCCAGCATGTTTCAAACGGAACAAAAGTTTTGAATCGCTTTTTTGCAAATCAAATGTGGAACCCAATGAAGAAAACCATAAAGGCACCTGCGTTCATTTTATCCACTGGTATTGCCATTAAAGCGATGCATGAATAAAATTAAAAACAGAAAGCAAAAAGGTCCAAAAAAATGTCTCAAATGTAACAAGTATTTTCAAACAAACCCAGTATTTGAAACGAACCTGTCAAAGGAAGAAAGATGTGCTTGACAATCTCATAGCAAGGCAGTTGGGTGTCAAAATTTTTAAAAAATGGTGAAATTTTAATTAACGAGGTTACAATAATTCAATGCCTACAGACTTTAAGGCGTCCCTTGACCAACCAGGATAATTCTTATCAGGGTAAAATTTGAGCATGAATTCCTTGACGAATTCTACAAATGTCCCATCCTTTATTGTTTCCCGTATTCTGGCCAGTAGTCTCATCTATAGAATTTATATTACACCATGTTTAAACACAGAAACCAGAAAGAAATGTAAATCCATACCTGGAAGGATACGTTGTGAATGGTGACTAAATGACTGTAACAAGATAGCTTAATTTAAGGATATGGTCACTTTAAACGAGAATGTATTTCTTACCAAGCTGCTGTTTCGTGGGTTACTATGGCATTTAAATACGCCCTGGTGTATGTTTCACAGGTGGAACAATGACATTCTTCTTCGATACGGCTGAAGTCATCTTTATATTTTTGCTGCTTTAAGTTTATTTGACCATCAAAAGTCAAAGCTGTTCCAAATCTCTAAACGATAAAAAGAAAACAAGGCTTAGAATGCCTTCTAATAATATTCATTACCGCTGTCCTCGTGGGAAAAACACAGTCATACATATCACATCCGAGAGCACAACAAACAACCAGATCTTCCGCGAAACCAACCCCCATTAAGTAGCGAGGCTTATTTTTGGGAAGAACGTCTGTAGAAATTGACACCATTTTCCAAAAGTCGTCTTTGCTTTCACCGCCACTAAAGAAACCGAATGATATTTTCTAATTTAATTGTAATGCAATTACACTTGAACAGGTACCTATACTTTACCTCAATCCTCCTATTGCAAAGCCAGGGGTGTCCCTTTTAATAAGTTCATTTGCACATTGTCTTCTAAGTTCAGGGTTCAGTCCTCCTTGTACAATGGGAAATAGGTTTTGTTTGTCTACATTTTTATGCGCAGCAATGCATCGGTCAAGCCAGCGAATTGTTCTAAAAATAAAAGTCATAAAAGCTTTATTGATCACTGGAAAAGGTCATCCATAACATACCGATGCATGGCTTCTTCCACCCTTGGTCCCGATACAGTTGAGGATACAACGTCATCCAACTGCATTATTATGTCGGCTCCCAAAATATTTTGAATGTGAATCGAGTGCTCTGGAGTCATCATGCATTCAGAGTTGTCATATGGACTTTTGAACTTGACACCCTCCTCCGTAATCTGAAGATGCAGGAAGGTTAAAGAAGATAAAAATCTCCATATCAGGAGAAAGTAAGCAAAGTACAGACCTCCGCCAATTCCAACAATGACACCATTTGAAAACCCCCAGAGTCTGTGAGCAAGCACCTATTCCAGTTCATGAAGTTGTGAAGACCCCCGGCTTCCTTGATAAGGTCCACACCCTACAGTATAAATATTGGATGTTGTGATCAGTTTCAGCATATACCGACAATGGGACAACCTCTTTGGGAATAGCATACCGGTCGATTGCCCAAATGATACGTGTTCCCGAGCATAATGTGGCAGTCCAATTTCTCCAGTTGTGTAGGCAGCAATCCTTTCAATGTGCCCTATACATAGAGACAACGAAACATCTTTAATTTCACATGAGTTTGTAGTGGACATTTGAATTGGTCATTACTTGGGTGCCCACTGGCATGAAAACCGGCGTTTCCACGACCCCATGGGGCAGCTTCATCAACCCAGTTCTTGCCTTCGTCATAGTGCACTCGGCCAAAACATTAAACTGGAGGGCAGGAGAATGGGAGGCTATTTCAGTCGCCATCCTTACCGCCTGCATTCAGGGCGACTTTTACTTCTTGAGATGAGAGTGAAAGTAAAAATAAATTCTTGGAAGATTTCTTGGAATAGTGTTGTCATGCAGAAGACTCGAGTTCGAGTCAAGCCGGTTGTTGTGGTGGCCAGCTGCAAGAAGATCATAAAAGTTCCACATGAGTAAGGAGTTCAGGGTTGGCGCTGTCCAATCCACACACTTTTTACTTTCACTTTTCATTTGGCATACAGACTGACTGCAGTATTGACAGCTGGTTTTCGACAGATTGACTTCTTTCTTAGTCGGCAAAAGAAGCACAAGTGCCTGAAATTTTACTTGTTAGATTGTTTGAAAATGTCCAGTACGAGTGGGAGTGGCAGGAGTGAGTCTGATGGGACACCTCGTCGTCCGGATGCGTTTGAGGAGGGGCCACCGGTTTATGGTGAGCCCGTGTTTGTGAAATCCTTTCCTCCTGAGCCGACGGAGCCTAGAGACTGGAGTAAATATAATCCAGAGGATGGTCCACCAACGTTGTCCGAACATGAGCCTGCTCCCCCTGCTCAGGTTGACCTGAGCCTTCCACCCATTCTCGACGTTGTGCTGGATGTAAAGAAGGCGAAAGAACTGAAAAAGAAATTGGAGAAGGAAGCGAAAATGAAGAAATTTCAGGAGAAAAAAGATCAACAAAAGACTAAAACACCTGCTGGAAGCACCGGGGAGGCAAAAGCAAAAGGAAAACCGGACAAGGGGAAGGAAAAGTCAGACGGAATTGAACAGGCAATGGAGGAACTTAAATCGGTTCCTGTTGGCGCAAAAAAGCCCGTTGCTGGAAAACTTCCGGACACTTATGATCCCAAATACGTTGAAGCCGTCTGGTACCCTTGGTGGGTGAAGCAGGGGTTTTTCAAGCCTGAATACGGAGTCAATTTGGTAATTTTGCATGACACTCAATTGTTGACAAAATTTGGTTTACTATTTGCTCTATAATAGGAGAAGGATGAAGCAATGCGTAAAGAAATAGAAAAGAGAGGAAAATTTGTGATGGTGATTCCGCCACCGAATGTGACTGGGACACTGCATTTGGGTCATGCCCTAATGTGTGCCATAGAAGACGTCTTGGCACGTTGGTATGTGCATTTATTTAAAAAGCCATGACAACAAAAAACTCAAATATAACTTGACAGGCATCGTATGTGTGGAAAAGTCACACTGTGGGTCCCTGGTTGTGACCATGCAGGGATTGCTACTCAAATGGTCGTGGAAAAGACTTTGGCCAAGAAGGAAGGGAAAAGTCGTCACGACCTAGGTCGCCAGGAATTCACCAAGCGTGTCTGGGAGTGGAAAGAGCAAAAGGGAGACCGAATTTATGAACAGTTGAAGCGGATGGCAATTTCGGCAGATTGGGATCGTGTGGCATTCACAATGGACGAAAAACTTGGAAAAGCCGTCACCCGAGCGTTTGTTAATATGTTCGACTGGGTAAGTTGAAGTCCGCACTGGTCGGACTACTTCCACTGACGTTGGTGTAATTTTCATTATTGTGTTTCATTTTAGGATTTAATTTATCGAAGTGACCGCCTTGTTAATTGGTCTTGCACTTTAAAAAGTGCCATCAGTGACGTTGAAGTGGACAAAGTTGAGTTACCTGGTAAAACTCTGCTATCCGTTCCTGGTTACAAGGACAAAGTCGAATTTGGGACTCTAACGTCTTTTGCTTATAAAGTATGTGATTAGATAAACATAATGTCACACTGAATTTATTTTATATTTTCTTAAGATCGACGACGAGACAGAAATTGTGGTTGCCACCACCCGTCCCGAAACAATGTTAGGTGATGTTGCAATTGCTGTTCATCCTGAAGACGAACGCTATACGCACTTGATTGGAAAGAAAGCGAAACATCCTTTCGTTGATCGGGAACTAATTATACTTGCTGATGAAATTCTGGTGGACAAAGAATTCGGAACTGGTAAAACTTTGCTTTACTACGGAATGAAGGTGTTGATTGTATGCATTTGTCTGTGCCACAGGTGCTGTGAAGATAACACCGGCTCATGACTCTAATGATTATGAAGTTGGAAAGCGTCATAATCTGGAATTCATAAATATAATGGATGAAGAAGGGAAGATGCTGGGTAACTGTGGAATTTTCAGTGTAAGTTTTACTTTACTCAGCAATAGTCAGTGTTGCAAACTATTATAACATTTGAATTTGAATGGATTAGGGAATGAAACGATTCGACGCAAGGACTGCTGTTGTAGATGAACTTAAGAAACTAGGACTGTATCGTGATTGTGTCGATAATCCCATGGTGGTTCCAGTTTGCTCAAGGTCAAAGGATATTATTGAACCATACTTGAAGGCCCAGTGGTACGTTAGCTGTACGGATATGGCGAAACAGGCTTTGGAATTGGTGGAGGAAGGAAGAATTAACATTCTACCTGAACTCCATCGAAAAACGTGGGAAAATTGGATGAGGGGTATTCGTGATTGGTGCATATCTAGACAGTTATGGTGGGGCCATCAAATTCCAGCTTACGTTGTGACCTTTGACAACTGTCCAAGTGGTAATCATTTATCTATTCTCCGTTGCCGAGGGTACATATAGAAAACTTCATGAAATCAACAGAGGAACTATGGGTTGCCGCTGAAAGTGAAGAAGAAGCTATGGAGAAAGCAAAAACTAAGTGGCCTGATGCAGCTAACATAAAATTAAAGCGAGATGAGGATGTTTTAGATACGTGGTTTTCGTCTGGTCTGTTTCCATTTTCTGTTATGGGATGGCCTGAAATGACAGAAGACTTCAAGCTGTATTACCCTACGGACTTACTGGAGACAGGCTATGGTAATTGTGCTTTAATATGAACCCTTTACATTCAGAATTTACAGCCATTTTCATTTATTGACAGATATTATATTCTTTTGGGTGTCAAGAATGATATTCATGGCGTCCACATTAACCCAAAACATACCATTTAAGTGAGTAAACGACTCGATGACTTGGTTTTGAAGATTTACTGGTGATGTTTATTTAGAGATGTGTTTCTTCATTCTCTTGTTCGTGATGCTCATGGAAGAAAAATGTCCAAGTCCCTCGGAAATGTCATTGACCCCGTAGATGTTATACAGGGTATCACATTGAAAGACCTACAAAAACAGTTAGAAGAGGGGAATCTGGATCCTAAGGAAATTGAAAAGGTGAGCACTGTTAAATGAATCGCAAGTAGATATTTTATTACTTTTTCTTTGTCGCATAGGCGAAACAGGGGCAGAAACAAGACTACCCGAACGGAATCCCGGAATGCGGAACAGACGCTTTAAGATTCGGTCTTTGTGCTTGTATGACACACGGTCGTGACATAAACTTGGATGTACTCAGAGTTCAAGGGTACCGATTCTTTTGTAACAAAGTGTGGAACGCGGTAAAATTTGCGTTACACTATTGGTCTATGGGTGACTATAAACCAAGCGCTTCAAATCCTATTGATGTATGTGAGAACTAGACTTACCAAATCTCCTAATCTTGAGTCTCATTGTATGTTTTTCTAATTATTTATTAGACTAGTGACCTGGCGTTATTCGATAGAATGGATTCCTGGATTCTTAACAAGTTGAGCCGGGCAGCTAAAAAGTCCAATGACTCCTTCCAACAATATAACTTCCAAGAAGCAACTACTGCGGTTTACAACTTCTGGTTGTACGAATTATGTGATGTGTATTTGGTAAAAGCAATATATTTTAACTAAACTTATCCACACATAATCACAAAAACAATCTTTTGTAGGAGGCATTGAAGCCCAAATTTTGGGAAGTTAAACCAGAGACGATATTGTCCAAATCTCAAAGAACTAGTTTGGACGTTTTATTGGTTTGCGTTGACAACGGTTTGAGATTGCTTTCTCCGTTCATGCCTTTCCTCACGGAGGAGTTATGGCAACGCATTCCTCGGTTTCAAAACGAGCAGAGATGCGATTCATTATGCGTCGCACAGTATCCTACTTATTCCATCTTTAAAAAGTTCGAGAGTGATGTGATAGAAGAACAAGTGTCAGCCATGAATCACTTTATTCGGGCACTTCGGTCGATGAGAGCAACCTACGAAATTCCACCAAAGACAAAAACAGAAGGTATGGAGTAGTATTGTAAGAATTGAACAATCCTTGATTTGGCTTTTTTTTTCCTTTTTAGTGTTTGTGATCAATACCGACAAATCATTAAAGCCCGTGTTGAAGGAGGATACCGTTGTACTCTGTGCTCTCTCTTCATCAAAATCAATAACTCTAATCCAATCCAAGGGAGAATGTCCCTCAGGGTGTGTTGCTGCAGTTGTCAACGACAAGTGCACAGCATTTTTATTGCTCAAGGTGCTGTCAATTTTTATTAGTGCATATCAGAAGTTAAAATGTCCTTTATTCCTTCAATTCGATAGGGCCTGATTGACTTGTCTAAGGAAGAAGAGAGAATTAATAAGCAGTTGGATGCTAGAACGCAATTGCTGAAGAAGATTGTGGATTCAGCAGAACAACCAGAGTACTCTACCAAAGTTCCACTTGAAGTGCAAGAACAGAACAATGAAAAGGCAAAGACCCTTACAGGTGAAATGAAGGAACTAATCAAAGCGTTGGAAGCTGTTAAAATCATGCTTGCAGAGCCATAATGACGACTTTAGGATTTAAGTTGTACGTTGTACTTTTTGTAAGATACTCCTATTAGTAATAATTACCTATGTTATTGTGTTTTCACCAATACAAACTTTATTACATACCTGTGTAATTAGTTCTAACTGTACAATGTACGTGGGGTTCCCTTAAATACATCAAGCACTACTTTGCAGTATAAACAGTATTACTACAGTTATTGTAATTACATTGATAATATCATAATTATGATGTCGTCGGTATGTACAACATAACATTAGTATTTTATATGTCTGTACACTATGTACGCACGCACTTTTTTGTACAACTGGAATACAGTGTCTATTGAATGTATGCAGCACCGATCAATCTACTCGTCCAAACTATTTGCAACAGTTTTTAGGCGGAATATATCGGGGATAAGGTCAAGGGGCATATTAGTGTCATAAAATCACATCATACTCTAGTGTGTGTGTATAGAATTCATATGAAAGTAGAAGTGTGTCATTCCTGAATAGGTTGTTTTCGATACAAACGTTACTCTTCTTATGTACTCCAAAGTATATACTGGCATTGACTTAGCATTTTAGTTCTCAAAAGTACTTTCACTTATGAAATTTACGCTAGCACAACTAAACTACCTACAAATCAGACCTATCATTGTCATCCATTTATCTAGCAAACGGCATGGTAAACTGAAGTATTGCACTTTTGCTCTAAGAAAAGATGAATATGCTGAAAGGTTGGACGTTGATCTGGATTAATCTGCCAGCATTCTCGCATCAAGTCAAATATTTCTGGAGGACTCAGCAAGGGTTGAGGCAGCCAAACCTGCTGTTAACAACAACAAACGTTGATGAGAGTCAAATTGGAAGTGAAAGTGAGTGAAATTTTACCTGACTCGTCGCAGTTGACCCATATTTTTCAGCAAGTGTGATGATTTGATGATCAGGGATGTGAGCAAGGGGCTACACGAGACAAAGTGAAAACCAATAAATAATGACATGTTGGAGAACAAGCTCAATAATAGAGTTACTTTTTGTCTGCACAGAGTAAGGATTTCCCAAAGGGTGACTCCAAAAGACCAAACGGAGCTCTGCATGGTGAAATCATCCTACATCGAAATGGAATAAGAATGTTCAATATGTGACGGAAAAAGTAGGTCGCATAATTGAATAAGACGTCAACATACGCTTAAAATGGATTCCCAAGACCACCATCGAAGAGGAGCTAAACCGCCAGAAGTGTGACAGTAATCATCTCTGTACTGCTCACAAGCCATGGCTAAATCAGCAATCCTAATAGACCCTTCTCTCTCCACCAAGCAGTTCCTATAGAAGAGATAAAGTACATACAAATGAAATATTCATCCTTCCATTCTATTCCAGTCGATTGAGTGAAAGTGAAACGACATCACATGCGACTGGACTTGCGAATCTACAATTTTCAATTTTGCAACCGATCCATTCATTCTTTAGCATTCTATCTGCACGATATTTGATATTAGAAAGTTGGAAACTGTGCCGAGAAAACCCTGGTGAAAGTTTTCCTACTCTTGCCCTGTTCGCTTCTACTACACTAGTATACACAAATCTCGGTTGCAGAACTCACAAAGCGGGGAAAGTGAGACGAACATGATTTTCATTTGTTGTAGGCACAATAATACCCTGGTAACGACATTTTTCATGACCACGGTAAATATGCCAGTAAACAGTGTCGCAAATGACTTATGACTTTTTTGGCAGTTTACTGTTTGGTCACTCCTGATAAAATACTGGTTCTCTTTAAAAATTAGGAAAGTCCTTTAGAGTTATCGTTGTTTGACTTGAACTTTGCAAGTATCTATGTAGTATAGTTTAATAGGTTGGGTTAGACTAGGCCTACCTGGCAGATAGGTCCTTGTGGATT
>JAQIWU010002654.1:0-11596 GCA_034696445.1 Isotomiella minor
CTCATCTCAAATCAACGGTAGGAAAAATAGAGACATACATATCTTTTCATTTAGGAGAGTTTGTAATATTAATAGAACAACTACATTTATCATCAGTTCTGCTAGTTGGTCCAATCCCAAGCTTGATGTGAACTTATACGCATGAAGCCATCGAACATTGCACTTATGTAACATCTAAACACCAATAATTTCACATAAACCTGTAAAAAAGCATAACAAATTCTGGTAACTACTTTAAGACATGCTACAACAATAAACATTATAAACGTTGGATAATTCCTATGACCATCAATTTGAACTCACAATTCCAAAATTATCCCTTACACGCGCTTTGCCTTCTACAATCTCTTGTTGAATAATACGAAAACTAACATTGGAAACATTGAGTTAATTATGAAATGAACACCATCAAGTTACATCAGATAACGCAAATCCAAGGAACGCTATTGCAAATAATATTTAAGTGGGAATGACTCGATCTGTCTCGATTTCTTTCTATTCTCAGCTTGGAAATCACCACGTTGGTAAAGGAGGGAGTCCATCGCCAACGAATAAGAGATCTTCGTGTTTGATGAGTCCGGCCTTTGCTTTCTTTGACATCTGCTCTTTTACGAAATCAGATACAAGAACCAGTGGAGTCCTTCCGGACAAAAGTGGCGACGACTGTGGGGGCTTCACATTGGAAGTTGCAGAAGACGATCTCGTAAGGGTATGCGACCGCAATGAACCGCTGAGACCAGTAGGAGAGGATAACGGAGGAGATCTACACATTCCATTTCTGCCATTTACGGTCACTCCAGCATTGCTACTAGTTGAACCCTTTGCAGGACTCCCTTTACCTGCTGGCACCAATAGACGACCTGATTGCGTGGTGTGCCCTCCTCGTCCAGCTACTGAAGAGGAATGATGTCTCATTCTTGTGGAAACTGTGGACGTCTTATAAGTCGTGGAAGTAGAAATGTGAGTAGTGGGATCGTCCCCTGCCAATAACGAAACCACGTAAGGATCAGAGAGAAACTGAATTGAATCCCACAAATACTGTTGAGCACTAAGTAAATCTTCTGGATTTGAAACCTGTTGACTACTGCTTGGGGATGATTGGCGTTGGTGAAAGGTGGTTTTACTTGCGCATTGCTGGTTTTTCTGGTATAATTGGTAAGGATCCTGAGATGAAGAATTTCTTTTTCTTGTAATTCTCACAGAATTTTCTGCTACAAATTTTGTTAAAGGGGATAGCAATGGAGGCGGTTGGACCGCAGATGACGGAGGAGTTGTTGTTGAAATGATTAACGTTTCCAGCGTAGCGTCCGATGGTGCCGAGTGAAGCGCAGAAATTGAACGTTGCTGACTCTCCAATTGACGTGTAGAAGGTCGACCCAATATACCACCACCTCGTCCTCGTCCACGTCCACGTCCACGACCCCTGCCCCTACCCCTTCCTCCTCCTCTTCCTCGCATTGACGATATCATTGAAGAAGTGCAGGCAGGTGATCCTGGTTGTGAATTCGGTGGTGACAATACTTCTCCCGTTGGAGATTTTGAGGATAGAATAGCAAGAGTTGAAGCGTGACAACGAGGCGATTTTCTCGAGTTCTTGGCTTGTCTTTTTCGAGACCTACGCAGAAACCCTCGGTCTTGTTGATACGGTAAACGGACTGGAGCTCTTGATATGCTGAAAGGCAGCAGGAACGATTTGTATGATAAAATTGAGTCACCCTGTCTGGAAAATGTGCGAAACCAGCTTTCTTGGTCAGGTGCACTCTATCAAAATAAAGCACAAGTCAGTGAATGAGACTTCAAGAATAAAACTACTTAAAGGTTGCTCATATACCTCAAATAGAAAGTTCCATTTAACATTTTCCAAAGTTTCGCGAATAAGTGTGGCCTTATCCACTGAATTCGAACGAGGGGACAGTAAATCATAATTGAAATTGGCAAACGCACTAGCAGGAATCAACCGATTATTATGAGCTCGTTCATTTGAAGACGATTCTCCGTCAGGTTCAACAGGTTTTTCTTCGTCGCTGCTTCTATTGTTCTTAAATGTTTTGACGCTCCTGACTCGTTTTCCTTCCTCAACGTCTATTCTACTCTGAGGTGATCGGGAAGAGAATGCTATTCCGTTTTTGTTTTTGTACTACAGAAAAAAATACAATTGAACAACTTAAACATTACACATGAACAAGACGAAATACCATACCTCTTCTCTGGAAGTCGACCCTAACTTTAACCTAGTCTTGACTCGTTTGGTGGGAATGGGTCGGCGGTTGCACCCATCAAGAGTAGTTCCAGTATCCTCACAGTTGGATGACGAAATTGATGATGAAGGAGAGCACGAAGAAGAACTTCTTAATTTAGATTCCAGAAAGGGGCTTGTCTCCAATAAGTGACTTAATTCAGTTTCTCTCCATCGACGCCTGTGTAAAAAAACAAACAACAATTCATAGTGATGCAAGGATAAGGAAGAACGTTAAAAACTAAGGGATCCATATGTACGAAATATGTATATTGTACACAAACCTCTTTTTAGAAGGCGGTGATTCGGACTGATTATCTGAAGAATTGGAAGATAACGAAGGGGGTAATTCTAGCTCATGTTTATCAGCTGCTGTTTCTCCAAACAGAAATTCTTCTGCCTCGCAGTTGAGCACCCATAAAGCTGACCGACGTTTGTTTCTGTCCTTGTCTCCATTTGCACCTGGGTCCTCCAGTTGAGGAGAGGACAGAGGGGTATTAATTGCAGAACTAGTCTTACTACTCCTTCCTTTTCCTGCACCGGGGGTTGGGGATGATGACGACACAGGAACATCGCCATTGGTGAGACATGACTTTTTTGGTTGAAACCTTCTTACGAACCTTGCCTGTATCTGTATCAGGAAAAAATATTATTGGTTGTACACAAAACTGGTGTAACATAACTGCACAAACCTTCGTCTTATCCTGATTCCTTGTCACAGCACCACTAGTGGAAGGTACAGCCAACCGACTGCATGACTTGGGGGATCGGAACTTGAGAGATCTTAGATTTTGGGTGGGTGGGACTTGAGGAGGAGGAGTTGAAGGGGACCTCGACAGAAGAAGATTTCTCCTTCGAGAGGATGAATTTCTTCTGTAACTTTTGTAGTGCTTAGCATAAGCAGACGCTCCTATTTTCGCAGGGGTGGTAGGAGGTTGAGAAGGTGTAGCAGCAGAGGCTGAGGAAGACGAAAGAGTGTGCCGTCTAATCGCACGATGATGAGAGACGCCATTCAGTGCTTTGCTCTTGATATTTTTGAGGTACCCATTCAAATGATTGTGACTACAAGGTGACTGATGATGGTGGGAAGACGACGACGACTCCTTCCACGGAGAGGTAAGAAGAGATCTTTTTCCCGACCGGAGTACCTTGACTGTTTTTGACCTGCAACAACAAAATTGACAAATATGATAAAAACCATTGTTCATGATTAATCTAATACTTTACCTTGTCACGATCAGCGGCCTCCCCATCCCGTTCACGGAAGCCCCACTGCCAACGGCAGTAGCAGCAGCAGCAGACGTGTTTTTAACCGAACTGCTACTCGAGGAGGCCTCTTGAGCCTCTTTGTGGTGGTTGATTGCCTCGTCATTGCTTGAACTTTTACCGGACGGCCTTTGATATAAAAGATTTAGAAACAAAGACACCAAATTAGTCACTTTCATCTTTGATAACCCCAAACTAACAAAACTATTCCTTCACGCATTAATTTGCAATGCGGTCTGTCTGAGTCAAGAATATAAACTGAAAGTACTAAAAGCCTGGAGCATGAAAACAAAACACAACAACAGCTAACACCAGCCAAATGTTTCTATCCCGAAAATCGACTTTTTGTACCCGTTTGTTGCCCCACTCGAGTGGCACGAGCAATGAGCATAGGACGACGAGTCAATGCAATGCAGACCGGGGAAAACTTGGATACTTCGTCTTTTTACCTTTGACTGCTTTCTCTTCTCTCCGACTACCCTATCTTTTTAGTGAACAACACACATCAGGCATCAGGCACTCTTTCCGGTATAAAAAGACTGATTCGGGTAGACAGACAGACAGATAGACATATTTCATTATTGAGCTCATATAGAACCAACCTTCATAATTCCTGTTTTGTACCTAGGAAAATCAATGAGAATGACGCCTCTTTTTTCATTTCATGCATTTCCCGTTAAATGAATGAATCATCTTTACATGTTGCCATCAATTTAACCCTTTTTCTGGGTGGAAATATGAAAAAACTACCAGAAAATGACTAACATGACGCCACATATAACGCGTTATTAGATTAGAATGACCCTGAGATTACGGGAAAGGAGCAACGAACTTTACCATAAACCAAACAAAACTTTAGCAGCAAAACATAAGAAGAAGAATAACCAACTGCATTTAAATGAATAACCGTGGACAGGTGCGTAAGGATAAGGATACACACATACAATAATGGCAAAAAAAACACAATTCGTGTATGGCTACGACGATACGTACCACTAAAAGAAAGACCACAACTGCCTACTCGTATCTCCTAGTAAAAAGCTGTCTCTATGCATGGAGAGGGGAAGAAGACATAGAATAGAGGCCAGGGCGTTATACCATGTCATGATGTCGGAGTATAAGCAGTGCTAAGTGCTAAACTAAATGCATCAATTTGAAATATGTGGGAAACTCTCCTCTGCCTGCCATAATGTGCGTAAGAAAGAGGGGACCTCACTCACATTCATGGCATATTTTTTTCATGCTAAAAAAAGCTATTAAACCAAAACTAAACTCAACACCAATCGTATAGTGCTGCGTTGGCCATAATTTTGTTTATCGCACTCTCTGAAACTGAAATATTATGACGATATGGTTCATTTCGAATATCCAAAATCTGCACACGGTGAAGAAAGAAAGAGAGGGTTCACACATATTGCATATCATGTTCACTCAAACTGACAAAAGCACCATTGGCTTTTTTATGATAATGAAATGCATGGCATCTGCGTCCGGTGGAGTGGAGACTGTCGACAGAAATTGGATATCAAGGAAAATGATGACATCTCTGAGGAAAAAAGGTGGTCATAATTTGCAATTCCTCCAGCCAACTGACAAACCGTAATTTTAGCACACCTACTTCCTCCACTGCTCCCATGAAATAAATGACAACTAACAAGAAGGGAACTTACCTTTGGTGATAATGATGATTTTCAGCAAGAGGTCTCATAATCGCAGAAACCCTCCTGGACTCCGAATGAAAATGACCTTCTTAGGTGAACACCACCATTAGATTCAGTAGTACACTGTGGACGTGGAACACACATAAAACACTTCACATTCACATCATCTTTAGTAGGAGTTAGCTTATAATTATACATAGGGTCAGACGAAGAAGTATCCTTAATCACTATCGATTCATCGTCGTCACTGTTGTGCTCTACATGTAGTGTCAACCAGGGAGCACCGATCATAGTCCTCCAACTTACTAAAGTCCTTCAATTCCTCACTAACTTACTAAAGTACCACCCACCATCGGTTCTTGTAAACTACTACTGTCAAAGGAAGTCTAATTAATTACTGATTGGCAGCAGCAGGCGAGACAGGTGGATGACACCAACGACTCTTCAAAACCGACAAACGATAAGTGTTCAACTTGATAAACCTTGATGAATCGACTGCTGGTTAATTAGCTACTTAATTGACTGACTGACTCTCGATAAGTGTTGAAATAACGGCGTCTTCTTTATTCGTTGTTCCGTCGTCGTCGTCGTCATTTCATGTCTCCGCCTTATTCCTTCCCAATTCTTCGTCTCTGTCGATTATCTTTGGGTCTACAAGAAAAATGAACAAAATGTTAAAAAACTCAATAACATCAACTGATTTTGATGATTTTTACCAGAAACTTTCCCCAAAGAAAGAAAAACAAACTCTTCAAACAATTTCCTTCGATTGTTCACGATTTCGTCGTCCCTTCACGTCTGCTCCAGAAACAAATTGGGTCGTCGATGGATTGTTTGTTTGTTTGTATGAAACAATGCACTTTTCTTCCCTCGATTAAAAAAATGTCATTTGTTTTATTATTTCTTTTCTTTATGTTTTTTAAAGGTCTTTCTTCTTGGCACCTCTCAAACTCATGATATATCCATCACACATTTGTGTATATACCGACGACAGAGGCTTATAACACGGCGGGGTATGAGCCTAAAGTGGTGGTGGTGGTGGTGCCTCCTGAACATGGGAGAGGATTGCTGCTGCTCTCACAGAAAAGAAAAAGTTGCAACGAATGAATCCCCTTTGGCCTATGCCCATACTGCTTGCTGCAGTTCAATTGCATTGCATTTTGTGAGAATGAGACATTCTATGGCCGCGGTAGTTCCAATGATGAGGCTATATACAAACACGATATATGTAAGAGACTAATTAAGGAAATTAATTAGTAAGTCTACCAATTATTGTAACGGTAATTGGTATTGCATAATACAAAGTTCGGGAGCATGGAGCACGCTTCTCCAGTCGGTTGGCCGATGGAAATATATGCCTGGTTAGAATAGGCAAGCCTTGTCTCACTATACCCCAAGTCATTATTGTTCTCAACAAAGAGATGCTTAGGATTAGGATTTCTTTAAGGTTTATGGTATTTTGTCATCAATACAATCTATAAATATTAGTCACAGTTTGTAGACCCTTTGTCTATATAGGAGTAGTGTGCATTGAACGATTTCTAGCTTTGCCTTGATTTCATTTCATTATAGATTTCATAGAAATTCAGTAATTCCAATTCGATATGCTTTTTATTTAAGCATTGCTTCTTTAGCATTTAGTTTAGTGCACAATAATGTTATAGAAGGTAGGTTAGACGTTATATTATGGTCAAGATTTGCTTTCATAAGAAGCAGGTCATTGTGCATCTACACGAATGTAGGTAGGTAGGTAAGGATGACGCAAAAGATTTTGGCATTTTGCATATTATTATCCTTACAATTTTTTAGTCATCATCAGCGTGTGTACAATAATTGGTAGAACACAAATGTCTCAAGCTCACGATATATGACTCTAGCATGGGGTCTGTTTGGTGTTATTAATTATTAATCATTCCAACTCACGTAAAAGAATTGGGAATATTATATGCAGACCCATGTGGTAGACACAGTCCAATTCAAGACTTAAAGAAGTTATCACACTTCTTTTTGGTAAAAGGTTGAGTTTAAAGTTGACTGATAAGATAATAGCTCAGTCAGTCAGTCCAGTCAGAGTTCATAAAATACATTGGACTTTAGTCCACCAAAGACATAAAGACGGAAGATAGCTTATGCATGAGCTGACGACACAGCACCATGCATGTGCGACTCATCGATACGAACAAACTGTCACAAGCTAATCTACATTTACGTAAAATTGTGTCGTGTTTCGCCTCATTCCGTTACTTCGTACAATAATTTCCCAATCCTGGAATTGGAAAATATTTTTGTGAAGCTCTGCTCTCTTCTTCCTCAGGTAAAAATTGTTAAAAGCTTATGTGTTGTTTATGTCATTTTTTTAACGAGAGGTTAATTATAGTTATTGGATCTGAAGCGTGCTTTTGGAGTCCGATTGATAACCTGCATTTTTCTACATTCACAAAAGCCTCAATTTCTAATCATATCTCTCAAACAATTTATATGTTTATGACATTCAATCCGTGAGATTATGGCCTGCAGTATCAATGAGAACAAGAACTCGAGTGATCAATGCTGCTCCAGTGCAAACTGAGACAAATGTGCACAAACAAAGCACCTGAGTTACATTGCACTTCTCTGAACCAGCAGAAGAAGAATGTCGAGTGGTGGGGGAATCAGGGACGACCTTTCTGACACCTCTTCCATCCACTCCTCGTCCACAGTTTTGTCCAGGGGAGATGTGAACAGTAACAACAGTGGATCCTCCCTAAGGCTGAGGAGGGTCAAGTCCACGACCACTTTGGAAGAGGCCAAACAAAGGGGAGAGGTCAACAGGAGGAAGCGTCCTGATAGACCGTAAGAAATGACATTATCTATTTTTTTGGAAGCGTCTAAGTAATTTGAATTTGCAGGATTCATCGACATGCAGACTCCCTATTTTCCTGGTCCTCAGGGTTCAACGATTTCTCCGTAAGACGCTTCAATTAGTTATCCTGTAGGTTTGATTACATGATTTGTTGCGTACAGGGGTTTATCAATTGGGGATTTCTTCTCCTGTTCCTTGGAGGGTCACGTTTGTTCCTAGAAAATTTAATCAAATATGGCATCAGAATCGACCCGATGCAATGGGTATACTTCCTCATTGGGGAGCGGCCTGCGTACTACATCCCTCCCTCGATAGTTTTGCTCATTTGTATGCACTTCTTTAAAACGAACATTTAGAGCCTTGACTATTTAAGTGTTTTTCTGTATAAAGATTCCAATGTTCACACTGTGATGGCCCTGCTCATTGAGAAGGGATTGGCTGGACACATCCTTGCTCCACGGATTGGACTTGCGGCACAAGTGTGCAACCTCCTCTTCCTTTTGCTGACCCCAATCGCCATTCTGAACACTTGGACGGAAGAAGTCTTTTCCCTCTTTGGAGCCACCGTTGTGTGCTTCCACTACTCCATCGTGTTTCTCAAACTGTGGTCGTATTGTCAGGTAAGGGAAGCAACATTATTCTGGTGGGGTCTGTAACTTTTGTGGGATGAAGGTAAATGGATGGTGCAGAGCTTACATACAAAGGAAAAGGCGTAACTCTGGAGGATCACAAACCACGTCGAGAAACGTTCCTTCCTCATCTGTGATGACTGGATCAGGGTCTCAACAAAATACTATTTTTGGTAAAGGTGACCCCTTTGACCAAATCGATCTGGATCCCAATGAAGTCCTGTATCCGAACAATCTTAGCTTTCAGGCAAGAAATCTGTGATTCCACGATAAACATGAGTAACACTGTGAATTGTGAATTGCATGCCCACAGGATTTGTACTACTTCATGCTCGTCCCCACCCTTTGTTACGAGCTTAACTTTCCACGGACTGCAAGGATAAGGAAGCGGTTCTTGATGAGACGAATCCTCGAGCTATTTTTTGGAATGCAACTAGTCCTAGCTTTATTTCAACAGTGGATCATTCCCTCTGTCCGAAATTCCTTAGTGCCATTTTCCAACATGGATGTTATCAAGACACAAGAAAGACTGCTCAAATTAGCCATCCCAAATCATTTAATTTGGTTGATTTGGTTCTATCTATTTTTCCACTGCTACATGAATATTTTAGGCGAGTTACTCAAGTTTGCGGATAGGGACTTTTATCATGATTGGTGGAATGCTCCAGGTAAGTCTGAGAACTGAGAACTTGCTCGTTTTTTTTGGACCTGGAGTCAAATAGTTAAGAAATCCTTTACAGATATTGACACTTTCTGGAGGACTTGGAATACTCCTGTGCATAGATGGGCCGTACGTCACCTTTACATCCCGGTTATTAAGAAGACCAACTCAAAGATTATGGCGACCGCAGTCACGTTTTTCATTTCAGCGTTCTTCCACGAATACCTCGTGTCTGTGCCTCTTCGAATTTATAAGGTCAGTCGTCAACAATTACGATGCGTGCGGGCATTTAATGAAACTACTTTGTAATATTGAATTAGGTGTGGGCCTTTGGTGGCATGATGGCTCAAGTACCTCTGTCAGCTTTGTGCAAAGTGGTCGTTGGGGCAAAGGTAGAAAGGAAACGGTGGGGCAATGTCGTAGTGTGGGCATCACTCATCCTTGGCCAGCCTCTCTGCATCATGATGTATTATCACGACTACATGATAGAACATCACAATTGGGGACAATAAATTAATAGCTACCCTACCGGTGTCCCTGTCCCTACTTAACCTCATTTCTAAAGTTCCTTGATTGATATTTTTTGTTTCAATGTCCCTCGTTCGTATTATTGTTGCATTTTTGTTACTTCTCCTTGATTAAACTTTATTCAATTCAATTAGATTTAGACTGATCCGATTGACCTACATGGAAATTATTAAAATATAAAACCTCTACAGCATTTTCGACTAAGAACTCCCTAACTGTTAACTCTGGATCTAATAGAAATTCCTGATTGAGTAAGACAGTTTCATCATCTTCCTCAGCAGTTGACTTTGCCTTGAACTCGGTAGAATCAAAAGTATCATCACCTTCAGTCTGCTCCTCCTCAGGAGTTCTGGCTTGCTCTTCTACGACTGGTATATCTCTTTTGGCTGGTGGAGGTGCGTCCATTGAACCGATTTCTGTAGGATTCATCCCTATATACGAAAGAAAAGTTAATTCAAAATGTCTCAAAAAGTTCCACCTATTTCACATACCTACGACGTGTTGACAAAGCTGTCTTCCTATTTCTGCCACCCGACCCGTCCCTTTTCCTCCTACTTTATCATCATCAGACACTTTGTACGCCACAATGGCTCCATACTTGCCAAACTGGACAAACTTCTGTCTTTCCGCCTCGGGTACTGCGGGATGGGTGTATCCAGAAAGAAGTACTGGTTTCGACGCCTGCACAAGCAGAGCCCTTCTCGGCTGAATGTTTTCTCCAATCTCTCCAATGGATATGGCAACTTCATCCTTGACCGCACTCCCTCCCAATGGGACATTGGACAGCTCATCCGACTCCAGAATTTGCTAACAAAAGGAAATGACACATTAATTATAAGCCTGGCCTACATTATTATAACTTACAGTATACAACGTAGAAGTATTCTTGCTCCCTTCCAACGTTGCAAAACAAGCCTCTGCCACTTTCTGCACCAGACCCTGAAACTTTTTATTCCGAGCCACAAAGTCCGTTTCACAGTTCATCTCAAGCATGATGGCGTTCGAGGGGGAGGAGAGGACTGCGATGACCCCTTGCGCCGTCGCCCGTCCCTGCAACTTGGTAGCCTTTTCCCATCCATGAGTCGTCGCTTGTGCTCTCAGCCATGCCTCCGCCTATTCAAAATAAATTAACCAATTAAAGACTCAAATATGATGACATCTAAATCCCTTTACTCACCGTTTTGAGATCATTATCATGCTTCTCCAGTGCCTCCTTACATCTGGAAAATGAGTACCCCGTAGCCTTCCTCAGCTTTGAAAGGGCAGCCTTCTCCACAGCCGGGAAACAAGTCACCTGACCCTTGTAGAAGTGTCGACATGGCCAAATTAAGGATGACGACCTGGGAGAAGAGACCCAAAGTGACGATGCGACTAGGCTCCGACAACTCATTTTCTTCTTGACAGAAATAATAAATTACATCACAAAAAATCTACCGAAATTTCCGTCTCAGGTGAAGAGAAGAAGAGTTTGTAAAATTGGCGGATTTGAGTCCTCCAATCCCACTTTGTCCACGTCGAGAGGAGTCTCATGTCTGTCTATGAATGAGGTCTTTTCACTTTGTTTTGTTGAGTCAGCAAAGCCTTTCACCTTTTTACATTTTACATAGTCGGATTTATTGGGGTGTGGAGTCATCCTCAAACATATAAACTACCTTAGCTTAAGCTTATCATCTAGCTTCGTCACCTTTGAAAGGCTTATCGAGGTACAATAATTAATTGATTGCATCATAATAGCCGCAGAGCTACAAAGCCAACAAAAGATACAGGCAAAGC
>JAQIWU010002655.1:0-11595 GCA_034696445.1 Isotomiella minor
CTACCATTACTATTATTATTATGATTGTTGTGTTCAAGATATAATTTATGCAAAACATAGAATTTAATTACTATGATTTGCTAACTCAATTTATACCCTCAATGATGAAAATGTAGGTCATCTCATTTGCACCTACCTCTTTGTGGTGCGTACCTCACTTTCCTGTGTATCATCATCATTTTTTTGGGAATTTAAAGTCGTATAAAAGTTTTCGTTTTGGAAGTAATGGACACTTAAAACTTGTCAGAATTTCTTAATGTGTCAAATCAAATCAAATGTAGCAATAGCAACGCAAATGTGTGAAAAAGGAAACGAAGAATGTGTGTCGTCATGTCATTTGACAAACCTTAAATCAATACAGATACGTAGTACCTTAAATCGACATTTCTGCGTGGGAGGAGGATAAAAAGAAATGACATTTTAAAAAGTGGCTCGTTCACTTGACCTGAGAGGATTAGGCTCAATTATATTTTTTTAAGAAGCAGTTTCAGTCACATCATTTCTCTTCTCGAATGTGTGCATGTTTAGATAAATTACATTTGCATCCATGTCGCATCAAAAGAAGTGAAATGAAACCAAATCTTCGACAATCATAAAAAACAAATTATGCGCAGCCTTTTAAGCTACCTACTTTTTTGCAGAAGAAGGTGGACATTAATTGTCACCAGTAGGCGGTTGGAAACAAGAAGTCTTATCATCGTCTCAAATCATCTCCACGTCCTGCATCCAACTTACTATCTATCGCCTTAACGTTTTACCTCCAGAAGAGAAAAAGTAATTTTAAAAAATCTAATGCAATCAAATCTTCTGTTTATACTTATGCATGTCATCTTGTCTCATCTCATCTCAAGACATTAGTAGTCACTACTTTACGGTGCCGAGGTTAGGAAAAAAAACCATACAATCATGTCCAATCAGAACAAGTAATTACAATTACAATTGGAATGAGTGGGATTGCAATTTTAAAAAGAGTGGACAGTCGACATAAATACATTATATTTCTTCTATAATAATGATGGCTTTATCCTTTTATCTTTTACGTTATTTTGCATCATAATGTAATGACAGTTAAGAGAGAAGAGAGGGTTGATTTGATGATGGATTGATCTTTGCCATCTCTAATAATTTTTAGCCCTGTCCATCTATACCAACCAAAGGTACCGTACACTGTGATTCGTGATTCATCAATTTAATGAATCTGAAATGTGAATCTAGAATCTTCAATATTGCTTTAATTTCTTGAAGCGAAGTGACCACACCTGACCGACCAAGTTGACCTGACGACGCCAAAAACCCTCCCACTCACAATAAAATGAAATCACCACCTACTTCTTGCCTTCTTTCTCTTCCCACGCATTTGGATTTTTTGTGGTGATTAAATGCTATGTAATAACCATTTTTCCGTTTCCTTTTCCTTCCTCTTAGATAGTGGCCAATGACATTGGGAGATTAAGTAGGGTGACCAAGAAGTCACAGTTTAGGTTAGGACTTTTGATTTTGATTGATTGGCTGACAGGCAACAGGGGATCGATGATACGATGCGCCATACAAAGCTCGACCGATGATACGGCCAAAGTCAAGTCACCATCGTATGGCGTATCTTCTGTGCTTATCCGCTTTTTCATTCAATTAAATTGTTCCCGTATGGTCAGTCGCTATGTTAACATTGACAACAATTTCAATGGAAAAAGAATTTTCTCCGAGCTTCACATTTGAAACTGTCAAGATCCTAATATCCAAGAATATCCAAGATGAACTCTTTAAATTCTAAGGTTGCCCTAAAACTTTTACAGCGAAAAAGGCTCTCATATTTTTTTGACATGGCATCACTTCACTACAACTTTGTATTTCCCTTTACAAGGTTTGTATTTTTTGGCATGGACTCAACAAAACCCTGGACTCAACAGTAATTTAATTAGGGATGATAAAACAATCTGCTCTGTTTCGCAGTCCAGTTTGCATATAGATCTCCGTAGTAACAATACAATTGAAAAAAACCTTCGCCTGCCTTTCATTGTTTCATTTCATTAATCTCTTCTAAAACCACCCACCCACCGTCCAACTATGATGTGATGAATCCTTTTATACCCTTCTGTCTGTCTTTCTTTCTTTCAACCCGTCCTAATAATTATAATTGATACGGTGTGTGTATGTATGTAATCACAATCAGTCGACTGTCGGCAAAAGTAAAGTTGAGTTGGAAATTAAACAAAACA
This sequence comes from Isotomiella minor, assembly GCA_034696445.1. Taxonomy (NCBI): domain Eukaryota; kingdom Metazoa; phylum Arthropoda; class Collembola; order Entomobryomorpha; family Isotomidae; genus Isotomiella; species Isotomiella minor. The sequence continues at coordinate 2,217 of JAQIWU010002655.1, forward strand.
GAGTTTGAGTGATTTTTATAATAATACGCTAAGCCAGTCTCTTTCTCTCTCGTCATAAATCAAATCATCATCTTACCTGACAACAGGTCATCCATCGGTCAACTCATGTGTCAGTCAGGATCACCTACCTTAACTCATTGCCATTTCTTAACAGAAGGTCCAGTCAGCAGTAGAAAAAATACTAATTGCAAGAAAGAAAGAAAAAAGATTTTTGCGTGGGCGGAAGAAGAAGTCCACATTGGTATTCACGTTAGGCTCCCAAATTACCTGATTTCATTTCATTTTATTTTTCCTTAATGAGATTTCTTTTAGACGAACGACTCTGTAATTTGATTCAATTTTTATTACAAGTGATAAATCGTGTGTCGAAATGAAATTGAGAACAATGCCGCGAGGACAAGTCTCAAAAGTCAAGTCAGGATAAATTATTACAAATAGATAGACTGAACGTGGAGTCCTGTGCCTTGTTATTAACTCAATGATTGATAACATACCAGCATAACATAACATCGTCTTCTTTGTCTGCTACTTTATTTTGCTTTGTTTGTTGGCACGTACCAAAAATTAGAAGGAAAGGTGATGATGTCAAGGTTTATAGTCGAAGGAAAAAGAGAGCAATTTTATTTTTTTAAAAGTTGGTTCTTCAAAGTCGTTGTCATAGCAAAATGCCAATAGAAAAAAGTTGGAAAGATGTAAGGCGTTTTCTCACCGGATAGAATACCCTATGCCATATTCATCAATTTTTCTTTTGGCGTTGCATAAAATTGCTCTTCAACACTTTATTTTGGCGAGTTAAAATCTCATCAAATTATTAAATTTCCAAGAGGAAAAGGTCTTAAACTTTGTCTGTGACCAACCCACCTTTCTACATATTTGGAAGGAGGGCGATGTTAGTTGAGTGAGTGGCTGGATTATGGATTATTGCATTTTATTTTATTTTATTGATCTCGGCTTTGCCTTTTTACACCACAATTTTAGGGGTTTTATCACCAGTATTGTGGTGAATTATGTCTCCTAAACACGCGCATTTTATTTTATGCAGTCACTTATTAAATTATACATTCAGAAGAGACCAAGATTTAGGATTATACAAATTACAATTAAGGTCAAATTTAACACAATGGATTGTCAAGAAGGAGAGAGTCGACCAGTCACTCAGTCAGATCTTAGCTTTACTTCACATTAAATTGCCGATTTTTAAATTTCTTTTCGAGAGAATGCGTGGGTTCAGGTTTTGGAGCGATTGGATGGATAATGATGAGGGTGTTTTCTTTTTTAACGTTCTTCTAGAAGAATGCATATTATGCATACATACACATTCACATATGCACAATGCAAACCACTTTTCTTCATCATTTTGTATGTCTTATCTGTAAACTTTATCTCTCCCAATACATTGTTTTATTATTAGTGCACAGCATGGCACATATGAAATGAAGGTTTCAATTCAAAAAGTTGGGACTCCATTTAAAGCTTTTACATTTCAATGAAATCCTAAACTCCTTGTGCAAAGGAAACCCGATATTTCTTGTGGGGAAATATGAGATTTAAGGCGTTGGAAGGATTGATTAAATTAATAAAAAAAAACCTAAGGTGAAAGAAGGAAAGGAAATATATGTCTGTCTGCGCATAAAAATGATGTAATAATAATAATAGCGGGTAATGCAAGTAATTTATGTGTAGGAACGACTCGTATGTGTGGTAGTTACCTATCATCATCATCATAATATGTGATTAGCTTTAGCTTGGGCGTAACGATTTAGATATTTCTTTACGTCTTAAGAGTCAGACTCTGTGGTTGGTTAGTTAAATCAATTCAATGTACAGAGAGACTCACCTTGGTTTGCTTTCATCTCATCTCATCTTGCTTTTTAACCCGTTCATGTGCAATGCTATGATGCCAGAAAACAAGTGCCCACGCGGAATTTCATTTTACGTCTCTTCTCGACTTTGTTGTCTTCGTCTTCTACGTTGGGATACCTAACCTAAGTTACATTACATCGTAGGAGAATCAAGATCTTCTTACTCACACTTCTGTCTTCTTTACATACTTGCATACCTTGCTCGCTTTACTTTTTTAAAGACTGGTACTTTTCTACTTTAACTACCTTCAGGTAGGTTCTTGGGAAATTTCTCCCTTATAGCATCGCATCTGTGGCGTTTTCGGGGGGAATGTGGGGGTCCTTTTGGGAAATTTTGGAAATGGGGTGGGTCTCTAGTCCATTTTCATTGGGAATTATCCCTTGGATGAATCGTAGATTTGCAAAAGTGTGGGTAAGAGGCTACCAGACAATGTTTTAGTGGCGGATGCATGCATTGTGGCTTAAACAGTGAGTGGTTTTATTACTCATCCACTCTTAAGAAGAATCTTCTGGCGTGTTTTTGCTACTCGATCTTCTTACCTGTGTGTATGGGGATCATCATCACCTTCATCAGTTGTACTATGTTACAAGTTACAACAATGCATTGGTAGGCATATGCAAGGAGAAAGTCGTCACGATTTGAAATATGTGAATGACTACTGTTCTGCTAAATGCCTTGCCCCTAGCTTTTGGGTCGTCATCGGTGTGGAGGTATAAAGTATTCCAGGCAATGGGTTGTCGGATAATTTAATTGTTGTCTTTGTCTCATTGTTTATTTTTACACCTTTTTTAGCAACGTTACTAGAAATCCATCTCATCCTTAGCTCTGTTGAGGCCTGACTTTTGAGTAAATAAGATTGTGAATCTGCCTCATTCATTTCTTATCTGAAAAAAGTTTAAGCCGATTTGTACTCCGAGATACAATGAATGGAGAGGATGACAAAGGGAAGAAAGGAAGGGGAAGGTCCCACTAGGAGATTATCATCTCTATCTCTCTCAAAGAAAGATGTATAATTAAGACTGATATGATGATTGAAGGGAAACTAGGGCAGTCCCTATTTGCTTAAACTTTTTTATAGCCCACAACAAATTGCCATTTGTTCTTAGTCCATCCATCTCTTATCTTATCTTACCCCTTCATCTTTTTTTCCTCTCTTAATTTTACTATCGTCATCATGATCAATCTCTTTGCTTAAATGTTTACAACAACGCTCGTCGTCATCATCATTCATTCACTCCAATTCTGTAATTGTGATGACTATGCGTCTTGTTATTTGCATTAGCATGCGTGCGTGGGTGGGTGGGTGACATGACAGGTAAAAAGAAGGGAGGAAGAAGACGACTTCTTCTTCTTCATTGTTTGCACAATTTGTCAAATTGTGCATTGTTTGTTGTACACTGTTAAAGCCAAAATGGGAAAAGGTCCCTCTGTGTTACAGGGATAATGGCTTACCTTAATTAGGCATACTTACACAATGGGATCTGGTACAATAAAATAATTATTCATAAATATAATACAGGCACACCACACACGAGCTCGTGTCGTGTGGATGATATGTATTCCTTTTCCGTTAATGGAGACGCTACTGATGACCCCACACCTTAACAACTGACTGGGTTTGGTAGTAGGGGATAAAGATAAATCACATGGATGACTTTCTCTAGCTCTTTGAGCACAAAAACCGCAAAATTAAGGCGAGGGTCAAGCTCGATTCAATAATGCTCAATGAAGTGAAAGCTTAAGATAGAAAATCCTCCTAGGGAAGGTGATTTACGACCGTATAGTAGCGTCTTTACGAGGGTGAATCTCACTTAATCCTTACACACGCTGTGTGAGCTCCATTTAGATGGCACATGGCAGATTGGCCCTGATTAATTTCTCCCAGACTAAACTAACTGATAAAAGTGGTGGATCAATGAATGAGAGATAAAAAAAAGTATGGCAGATGCTACGAAATTGAGAGAGGATTGGTCAGGTTGCAATTGATATTAGTTCATGGAGAATGAATGAATGTTTTATCTGTGGTGAAAGTTATGGATGCTCCAAAAATAATGACAACGGTAATGTTAACAACGAACAAAAAACCGTTAACCTGAACGTAGAAGCTGTATGTAAAATTAAATAATACAATTTTCTCCTTTAACGGCGTGTAAGTTTTTCTGGTAGTGGTGGCCCTACTCTTATGACAATAAACATTGCACATTCTCTTTATTGGGATGATGATGAGACATTCGAGTCATAAAATAAAACTATGGGTATTATTTTAGCTCTGATAGCAGCAGGCAGACAGACCATATGGCATTATGCATTTTACTACTTTCACCATGCAAAAACCAAGACCAAGTGTGTGCCTCAGTTAGATAGTCAGTCGTGAAGAGCAATAATAAAGAGCGAAATTAATTAATTTTTTGGGAACGAACTTTCACCCACGAGCAGAATGTTCCTTAACACTTGACATAAGTCGGGGGTCTTAGAAAGGTTATATGAATATGATTTATGACATAAGAAGAAGAAAGAAATTAAAATTCTCTCCTCTCTTACAGCCTGCCTCTTGACTTAACTTTTCTACTTTTTAATTACAGAAATTGCTCGAGTCCGTTGGAACCTATTTCATCTATCCGGTACCAAAGTAGAGCCTTTAGAACTGCCTGAACCCGTCGGCCCCGTTGTCACTTCCTCAGAGAAAGTTTACGTTCCTGTGAAAGAACACCCTGACGTAAGTCCACTTACTTTCCCATGTTGTTTTTGAGCAAACCATCAAAGTATCTAAAAAGTGAAAGTGTCATTAACGGCCCCAGCTTGACACTTGATAATTTAATTAGTTATTTACCACCTTGTCTTCTACTATAATCTTGTTAAAGTAATGACCACATTAACGTACACAAAATAGTGAGCCTATTAAATTAAACAAATTCTCATTTATTTTTACGAGTGACGTAAGCAAGGGAGCAAGCTGATATTGACGTTGAAATGAATAATGAAGGCTTGTATATCACCTCATTATGCGGTATTTTCAGTTTGTTTTTGCTATAGCTCATGGCATTAAACAAAGCGTCAAAAATAAAATTTGTCAGAAAAGAAAGTTAGGCTCAGCCTGCGGATGACGGCCTAATGAACACCACCACTACCACCTTATCATTCATTCACTCACTCAATCAAGAAACTTGTAGCTCAAGCTCACTCAAATCCTATATCCTTTCCTTCTGTCTAATTATTGAACCGTCAACTTCTCAAAAGTGCATTAGTTTTAGTTTCCTTCTGTTCTTCCATTGTTATAACTTCCCTGTTTGATATTCCACTCCCACCACTTTTCCTTCGTCTTCTGGCTGACTTGACTTTGACTTTCTCCAATTTAATTTCCTTCAAAGTTGGGTCTGGTGAACTCCTTGAGCTGAAAGTACAGACTTGAGGTAGTTTAAAATGGTTGGTATAAAGTCACGGGCGGAGAGAGAGTACTTTGTGCTTAACATAAAATAACTTCACTTTCACTTTCTGCTGGAGAAAGTTGCGTCATTGACTCTATGCCAGTCAGTCTGGTATCTACTTCTTTTTATCATGTATGTATGTGACTGGTCTGGCCAGATGTCATACTTTATGATGAATAAGGTCTCGTGAAGGGACCAATTAACTTCTGCCTACCTCAATTGGTAGGATTCGCTCTCTCAAGTCAAGTCAAACAACAAGAGCCATTGCCATCATTTGTCCCATTATGTTTATGTATGAGATTTATAAGACCTCTTGTTTGTTTGTAAAGCTTAACTTTATATCCTTACGTTAAAGTTCTTCTTCTTATCCGCGATTCCAAGATTAAGGCAAAGCAAACAAGACGTCGTTGGTGGTTGGTTTTTGTTATGTTATGTATCATTTAATTAAATAACTTTCTCCATTCCCCAAAAACTTAACTTGTGTGTCTGTTTTGTCTTTACAGTTCAACTTTGTGGGAAGGATATTGGGGCCTAGAGGGATGACAGCAAAGCAACTTGAACAAGAGACTGGCTGCAAAATTATGGTTAGGGGAAAGGGATCCATGAGGGATAAGAAAAAGGCAAGTACTCTCATTATGCTTTGTTTTAAGTACCCACATTTGCATGCGACACAATGTCGGGAATGAATTCATTCAAATGAAATGGGATGTGCTTTAATCAGTCAAATGAGTCCTTATCACGTCCTCCTCCAATAAAATGGATTTGGCAATTTGAGAAACTGGATTGGATTTGTCGGGCGAATACAATATTTTTTCGATTTTCCAATTCAAACTTTTTCTTTTAAAACACCGGAAAACGAGAACAGATCAACTTTGAAATTGAAATGTTACAGAATTTATATTTTTGGCGTTATCATTGCTCATCATTCTCAACAATCTTTTTCTTTTCCCACATTTTTACAAATTCTAACAAAAGTGCCACTGGGATTTATAATGATTCTTCTTCAGAACTTGCAATTTTATTGGCAACTAACTAATCCCTCTGCCAAGATTAAGATTGTAAGAACGTGGGTAGTGAAAGCAGTTTTGTTTAATGGCCAATACAATGTTGTGGTATTTGAAAGGACATTATGCTATAAAGTTTATGGAGATACATTGAACGAGACATTCAGATTCTCTAAATTTTGGCATCAATACTAAATTAAATTAACCTAATGGCCTGTTACCATTCAAGTCGAATGGGACAATAATAATGGGTTGGTTTCGTTAATTAGCGAAATGTTAGATCATCCAAAAATATAACAAACTTTTTTGATTTAAATCATCATCTTCGTCTGGCATTGCAACTTTTTATAAGAATTTAAAACTACATTTTTCAATCTTATTGAACCATCCATTTAAATTGCTTTTCCACCCAGTAATGATGACAGGAGAGAGGAGCATTTTCCTTTACAGCCAGACAAGACAGTTAGTTACGCTCTGTTTATATCCACGTATAAGATACTTGACTTGTCTCATGTCTTATCGACCATTTCACTTCTCCTGCCGTGAAAAGTTAGGGAAAATGTAAAAGTCAGATGCATGAATTATACGTCTTAAGAAGTGACTTGGTAAAAATGGAAATATCTGTTCAGAAGCCAAGCATGCATATCTTATCCAGTGACAGTCGTATCATCATCTCCAAATGGAAACATAGAAGAAAAACGTCTACCATCGTGTAGTCAGTCAAGGAGGAAATTAAGACCACAGAGAGCAAAAATCAAATCAAGCAAAGTGAAGAAGGAAAAGTGGAGGAGGAAAGACACGACTTTTTCTTCTTGTGGTAAAAGTTAAAGGAAAAGGAAAGGAGTGTTAGACAAATAAATACATCGAGAGATGAGTTTATTGAGGGAGTGTGCCCCTCAGTATATCTCCATCTGCTTCTTCTTCTTCTTCCAGTTAAAATATAGTTATTTTTATCCTGGCATCTGCACATACTAAATCCTTTGGTTGGTGGTGTGGGATGGGTTGTAGGTTAAAGCTCCCGAAATTTGTAACACAAACTAAACTAAAAGTTATTTAAAACGTAGGCCATGCAAATGGTTTAAAGAGAGTTTCATCTCCACTTTTTTTTACATGAACTGCGTTTTAAAAGAAGGTGAGTGGGAAGAAAGCAAAAATGGTAAACGTATATGTCGTGTCGTCTGATAAGAATGATTGAAATTAAGTAAAAGAAACCTCTTTTCTCTCACCTTGGCTGTGTACAATAAATTTATTAAACGTTCCCTGAGGTGGCTTCATTTCATTTATAAAAATTTGCATTCTCTCCCCGCACAGTCCCATTCATCTCAATACTTTTGACCGGTCTGACTCTAACCTGACTTTATTTGACACTAATTAATGATGTAAGTGGATGTTGAGAAGTCCTTAATTGGGCATTCACATTTCGTCTTTGGTTTAGAGACTTTTTAGACTTTAGGGGTAATGTGAGTGAACTAAGCCACTTTCTAGTGTTGCAACCATCATTCAATTGTTATAAAAGACCAAATTATGGCGTGACTATTGTTGCATAAGGTGTCAAACTGGTTGCTTAATATGCAACGTTTTATTATGTACGGGGGAAGAAGAAAATGGAGCTGGAAATTTGGACATAACCCATTCACCACCTACTGCACATCACAACAATTTTGGTCAACTCCGGGATGTTTAGTCTAGTCTGGTCTTTGGCTCTTGGGATATAAAAAATGTGGGATTATTATTAACGAGGATTTTGACAAAGTGTTCAGGAAAAAGTAGAAACCAATTTTTGCATCAGTCACCTCCTATCTGTAAGAAGTTATTTATAATATTTGCAATAAAGTACATCGACGTGGGTTCATTTCAAATAGATTTGCTGCTTGAGCAAATTGTCATTATAATTTTGAGCCACTTTTATAAAAATGTTAGGTGTTTTCGTTTGGCGATGATGGGTGATGGGAGTGAAGAGTAATAGGGCGCACAGTTGTTGTGGGTCTTGTCTTGTAGTGCCAGGGTGTGGGCGTAACATCTTCCATGACTTTTTGCTCTTTTTTTCTCACCCTAGATTTCAACGTCTTCTATACCTTCCCCATAGTGTTCGTAATAGTTAAAGTTAAAGCGTGTATAAATCAGTTAAAAGTTAAGTTGTTTAGTCTTCTCTGTCGTATACATAGATATTTGGTTGGCTTTTAAATATCTCTGCTTACTTCCTTTCTTGGATAGAGAGGAGATTATCTTCCCCCACTTTCCCATTTAGAGGTTTATCTGTGGGTGGGTTGTTGTAAAAGAAACATAGATACATACGACGTAGTTGATTCTAAAGGTTACGTCATTTCTATATGCGACTGTGGAGAAACAGAAACCACGCATTTTTTTGTAGACTGCAAAAGATTTGGACGTCAATATTGATTACACTATGTTTCAAGGAGCAGCCATTTTATATACATTTTTTGAGAGCCTCTCTTTTTTCTTTTGTCCTGTGCATTTTTCATGGAAATATGGAGTGTCTGACATGGTCAACGTCTGCCTTAATCCATGGAGAAAGTAACTTATGCCAGGGTAGGACTTTCACCACACCAAAAACAAAAACTTTATATCCAAAAGTCCAGAGCCCTTAGATATGAAATGTACATAAGGTGTCCATTCAAAAACTACTCACCATGAATAATAAGTCAAAGATAAAAGGTATTGAGAGTGAGTGATACCAACGAGTCAAGGGAGTGAAAGTATAGGAATTGAATCGTCTTTTCTTTTCATCCAATCCACTCAAGACTTTTTCCTTTCTTTTCTTTAAGACTGCATTATGTCTTTCTTTTATAAATTCTTGGCAGGTTTGATTCCATTCTTCTCTTCCCTCCCACTTAAAATTCTGAGATGGATGGAGGAAGAAAATTTGATTTATGTCTCCACTGATAAACTTCAAGTCACATTGCCTTGTGTCGTGTGTAAATGAATTAGTCCTTCTGTTTTAATCATTCGATGATGGTGAACAGCTCGAGTGACAATTATCTCAAAGTGTATAAACTACTTCTTGACTTGACTTCATAAACAAATTTTTGGCAACGTTTATTTTAAGTCCATGTGTCATTTATTTAA
>JAQIWU010002656.1:0-11594 GCA_034696445.1 Isotomiella minor
TTTTCATCATCGTGACTGCGGGGCATAATAATGGTTTGGATTTAATTAATGGTTGCCTTTCCTATGTCCGGTTTAACTTATCATATTTCACCCCATACGTTAGGTTTGTATGGCAACAACGACGTGTGATGATGTGGGTCAGGAGATTCTCCAATTCGAGACATAACAATAAAAGAATTTATATAATTTTTTTTTATGGAATTGCAATCGTCTCAAAAAATAAGTGCATAAAACAATGAAAGTGGAGATAAAAAAGTGTGACCTTTAGCACTTTAAAATTAGAATGTTGTTGAGAAAGGCACTTCTTTTTATCTGTATTTTTTTATGACTTTTATGTCTGTCTCCTCCAATCCTAATGTGGATTTAAAATTCATTTAAAAGTGTCCGTATATCGCATATGATCACATGCATGCATGCATCCGTCGTAATAGTTTTTTTTTATGACTTCCTAAACAATCTCTCTGAAGATCTTAGAAGGGTGGCCCCACACGCCCAGTTCCTCTAAATAAATTGGTTTAAATTTTTAGATTTTAATCGCATCGGGCATCATAAATTGAAAAGACCAGAATGTCATCCAGAAGAGAGAAGAGTGGGTCCTCTTCTGAGGGAGTCTCAATTACTAATCTCTGAAACATCAATAAAAATGCTGTAAAGGAAACCCACTGAAATTAAAAGTTTGTTTGGTGCAGTTGCAGTTGCAATTGCAGTTTCAAAACTGCATCAACATCAAGGGTCCGAGAGAATAGTAATGAATGAGAAGATGAAGTGTGCTCTTATTCACACAAGAAGAATAATTGATAAATGTAGGCTATCATTATTTACCACCAGCACACGACCCCGTATCAGAGACGACCATGGCCTGGCACTCTTTTATCATCACTTTATGTCCTGTTATGTTTCCATTTATTTGTGTATCTTCTTCTTCTCTCCCCTCCCTCCAGATCCAGACTCAATGTTTAATTTTAATTCATTTGCTCTTAAAACTGCACCATCGTCTTTCTGTTGATTTGATCTCTCTAGCAAATCGTTGATTAATGGCTCTAACCAACCTTCGATATTCAGAACCCTTGGCTCATTCATGACTCAGACTGTGGGTCAGAAGGGTCTCAATCTGTCTTAATCTGCCCCACAGCTGCCATAAAAGTGCTTCTCGCTCCTTCAATTATTTCGTCATTTTTTTTGAGTGTGTGTCTTTTCTTTTAAGTGACGCGTCAGGATTTGCATTTCATTTGATTTAAGTAGCCTGTTTGTCTTTCCCCGCAAAAGCTGAGCAAATATCCAACAGACAACACAACAAAAGGATTGGAATTTGAATCTTTTGTGATGGGGGTTTCACGATTCAAGTGTCAGTGACTGATTAAATAAAAGTGAAATGAAATAAAGTGTGTTTTTTTTGAGTGGGTGGAAAGAAATTTATGGCCTTTTTGTTCCTCTTTCTTCTTCTGACTGAGTTGTGTTGCATCAGCAGAGGCTAAACCTGCATTGTGACACACCACCACCACCGACATCGTAACGTAAGTCTTGATTGAATGAATGCAATGCATGTTGTTAACAAATCATTGGGCCCATGACCGAATTATGAAATGATCTGATCTAAGGATCGATGATGTGCATCATCCAGCATGTAGTAAGTTTTAATGAATTAACCTTTGATTGAACGGCATCCATTAGACATGAGACATGACAGATGCTTAGAGAGATAGCCCTCCTCCACGTGTTAAGCTATAATTCTTTGCCTGCCCCATAAAAGTATGAATATGAATGACAGGTATGTAACCTTCCTTCTTCAGTAGGTCCTCTAAAAATGGAGTTGTGAAAGTCAAAGAGTTAAATTTATGAGGTTTGAGTCTTGTTATAGAGTCAAGGGGGCAATTAGCGACTCATTCTTTATTAGTTTGCCTGGCCAATTATTATTATTGTGTGTGTGTTGTAGTACTAATTGTCACGTCCTTAAAGACGTTTTGTTTGTTGTTAATTTTATGTGTAACCTAATCTAATCGATATGGCCTACATCATCATTGCATGGTCCAAATTTATACAAATTTCCATTTTGTATGCGTAGAGCTTTAGTTTATAGATTTGAGTCTGAGATTTATGTTTATGAGGAAAACAGGTTTCATTTTTTATTTTCCCAATACCTTCGATTCGATCTGATGTGATGTGATTAGCAGACTCGACTCGTGAATTTTTTTACACGTGTGTGGGAAATGGAGGAAATCGAAAGTTTGGGTTTACGCTTGGACTCTGGCCAATGCACTTTTGTTTTTTCTTCATCATTTTTGCTAATAAACTTTAGGGGTTCGTTTCGTAAGTAACGCAGTAGTGACTCTGACATAATCTCGATTTTTGGTAAGAAGGTTTCTTTCTTTCTTTTTGTGGATATAAATCACAATCGAAGAAAACCAAACCACAAACACACGGTTCTTGAAACTCATGCGATTTAAATTGGAAAAAAAAGTTGTGTAAATTACTTTTCCATGTCTCTTTTACTTATGACTTAAAGGATCCACCCATTTCATTTGATTTGGTGGAATGAATTTGACACATTTCTTCTTTCTGAGCTTCGATCAATTGTTTTTTATGCAAAATTTCTTCTCACACGCTTTTAAGCTTGAAGAGCTATAGGTTTCACATATTTACACATAGATTTTTGTAATACTTCCTTCCTCATCTGCGTGGTTTTTGGTTGTTGTTAATTGCATTCTTTCTTCAAGGAGCATCTCTCAACAAAAAAGTGAAGGTTTGTTTGTGAGTGAGAGTGCTAATTGTCCGGTGAGCGACTGAGTGTTCGCTGATTGCTTGTGCAAATGAGAATGCAAAATCAATTGTAATCTCTTCTTCTCTTCTAAAAACTTGTCTTGTATTTCACTTCACTTCACTTCATCCTCGTCTTTTTGAACACTCTTCAACAAATTATTGTGAAATCGAGAGGGAGTTATGATGATGATGATGCTACCCGCTTTTCTATACATTCATCATCAAAAGAGTCGTGAGGATTTTGTCTTGTATTTAAAAAATGTCTTATTGTCTTGTTGTTGCTTGCAGGGTCCTCAACGGACTTGGTCCCTGCTCTCCTGAGCATGTACGACTCTCTCCTCGCAAACCGCAAAGCAACAACCTCTACCTCTTGTTCTGAAGACAGCAGGGATTGTCGTGGTAGAAGTACCAGTCCTCCTCCTGCCGAAGTAGACAACCAGAACGAGACACTTTCAAGTGGACCATCTGTTGTTGGGCCCATAAAGAAGAGTAAGGGACCCTTCCTAAATCCAAATTCAGTTTCCCAACACCCTCCGCACCCGACGCATCCTCACGGAAAAGTGTCATCGTCATCAACTCTTGACAATAATCTCAACGAGAGGAGAGCTTGGTCCACCCAAGTGTCCAATAATAATAACAATAATAATAATAACTGTGTCATCATTAAGAAGAATGCAAAGGACGAGGACGACCCCTCGAGGACCAAGATGAGGAATTGCCCAGACAAAGACAAGAGGGGGAATGAGAGACCCCTCTCCCTTTCCTCACTGGTCTCCTCTTCCTCTTCATGCTCTTCAGAAGAGTCTTCCTCCCTGGACACACCCCCACCCCCACCACCACCAACATCAGAGGTCCCCACAAAGGATGACGAGGAAAATGGGTGCTTTAGCAACAACTCTGCCAGAAAAGGTAAGCAAAGTGAAAATTAAAAACTACTCTTCTTTCTTTGTTTGTTCCGCTGTTGCACACCGTTTAGTTTGTAGCTAAAAGTTAAATTGGATGAATGATGAGCCTGCCAACAACATAAAGTCATGGAGCAAAAGTAATCTTCTTCTTCTTCTTCTTCCTCTCATTGGAATGAGAAGAAGAAGAAGAAGAAAATTGGCTGAGGCATGGTTTTTGTGAAGTGAAGCAAAAAAACATAATATTCAAGGTTCTGACATTCCTCATGTCTACAGAGCTTTGATTGGAGTCATCATCACCATGCCATCTTTATTATTATGCAATGCACAAAATGAAGTGACTGCATTATTTTGCAGCAATGCATAATTCATCGCACTACAGTTTCATCATCATCACAGGCAGCTAATTAAACTCTTCTTCACATGAAGAATTGTATTCATATTTTCTCCACGCGTACTTCACTTCAATTGGCCAAGTCATAAAGTCGACCATAGATGCTAAAAAAGTACAATCAATCATTTGCAAAAACCGTTGTTGTCAAGGTGCAGAATGTAGACAGTTGACAGGCTTTTTTTTGAGGACACTGACCAAGACAACCATAAGATCTTTTTGTCTTTGGTGGTGGTGGTGGTGGTGTGTGGTAATTGGTTAATTACTGAAAGGAAGTGTGGGTCCTTTTCCTTTTCCTCCATATGGTCCTTGTCTCTCCTCAGATTTCACAAGATTTTTAGGGTGTACAAAAGGGTCAAATTTCAGTGGCTTGTTATTTGGTTCCATACGGTTTTTCTTTGAAGGATGTGTTGGGGGAGGGAGAGACGCGGTTTCTCGGAAGGAAGTCGGATGGAGCCCATATTTTTATTTGTTTCTTTAAAGTCCGGGCATCACTTCTTGGATTTCTCTTTCAACCTGGCTCTTCTGTCTTCTTCTGAAGAAGAATTCAAGTTGAAGTTCATATTTTGAGGAGGGATTATAGAGAAGAAGAAGAAGAGAGACGTAAAGTGTAAATAAACCAAAAAATGATGAGGAAGTCGTCGCTCTCTGATGAGCTTGAGCAGAGGTCCAGCAGAAGAAGAAGAAATGCAAATGCTATTTTTTGTGGGGCCAAATGTTTCTTTTCTCATCTTCTTTCTGTCCTTGAAGATGGGTGGAAAAGGAAGCTCTGGCACATGTCTTTTCCTCTGCCATATTTCATCCCTTTTCACAAAGTTTTCAAACAAATCTAGAATCCATAAGCCCCTTATTCTGCATGGAAGAGAGGAGGAAATGATGAGTTTTTAAATTAAACAACTCTCGTGAGCAACTTCATCATGTCTCTTTTATATTTGCCTCTTCTTCTTCATCATTCATATCGATTTAGGGAGCACAAATTGTTAATTAATTTCTGAGGAATTAAGAATGACAAGTTTTTGTTTGCATATCATCTCTCTTTTTATGATGATTTCCAATGAATTTTCACATTTTCTTGACGTCCGGATGATGAAAGAGAGAAACTTTGCCTTTTTATTAAACTTCCGTCAGGGACGGAAACCTTTTACCAAAATAGGATCGAGAATTCGGTTGACTTGACGCACACTTGTTTTTGCGTCATCATCAATTCTTGATTCTTCTCCGAAAAACCTCTTCCTCTCTTCTGTTTTCCTGTAATTGGAATTTTATATTTTATGTTGCTTGCTTTGGCAGGTTTTTTTTGAACTTGAACTTCTTTCTTTTAGAGTCTGTTCTACACGTGGGTTTTTTGTTTTCTGCTAAAAACAAATGCCTGAGCAATGCAATTCCAGTGAAGCAGAAGGAAAGGAAAAACCAATTTATATTTTATGATTTCTGCAGAGCTTCGCAGCTTCCTTCCTTCCGGAGATTCGTTTAGAGGTTTCCATTTCCATTTTATACGAGAGGAAGAGAAGATGGTTTATTTATTTATGAATTCCTCTGACTGAAGTAGATTTCTAGGAATGAATCCTTCACAAAAACAAGGATGAAATGACCTTAGGGGCTTCAAGTGTGGTGGTGTCGGTGTCACCATGTAACCACGAGAACGAGACAAAACAATGCTAAAATGGCGTATAATTGACATGGACAATGCCTGTGTCAATTGTCACCAAGGTGGGTGACATACTATGGCTATAGATGATAGGTCAGTCAGGCGGAAGGTGGCTATGAGTGACCCTGTGGTCTTTTTATTATTCTTAAATGGAAGAAACTTTTAAGAGATGTACAAATTTGGGCAGACCTTGACTCTCTTCTATTCTAACGGAAGTTGCACACCGACACCACCACCTTATTTGGAATATTGGATTTGGGCTACCTTCCAAAAATCTACAAATTGAATCCAGAGAGAGAATCTGTTTAGTTCTCCAGCAGAAGGGGCTTGGGTGTTGCAGAGTTGCAGCAGCAATATTGATCCGTCCTTTCCTTTCTCCCCCCTCTCTCTCTCACGTCACTTTCCTCCCTTCCTTCCTTCTTTCTCCATCATTTTCCTCCACCACGACCACTTCAACCCCGAGACTCTCTCTCTCTCTTGTTACTTAAAGGATTACACACAAGAAGAAAGAAAGTCTCTTTCAAAACTTTCTTCTGTTTGTACTTTTGGTTTACTTTACTTGACTGTCAACTCAGACATGTTCAACTCTAAACTATTCCCTCCTGCATTTATTCCCTTTGATACCTCTAAACTTTAAGAACTTGAAATGAAATGAAATGCATTTACGTCAAATCCACACAAAATCCATAGTCACTTGCATTCATCCTCTCTTCCCAAAACCGAAGATGATGATGATGGACAGGTGAAAGCTCTTCCTTGAGGGAAAGGCATTCAAGAGAAGATCCACTTTGTTTCACCACCGGTTCCATCCATCGAGGCGTGATTGGAATGGAGATGATGATGATGCAGATGCAATTGTTGTTTCTAGTCATTCTGATCCTGCTTTGTATGCATGGAATGAAGTGAAAGAAAGGTGAATTGAATCCCGTTTTAAAACCTCAGAGGTGAAAGTCAATGAGGCAAGTTGAGACCGTTTTTGTTAATTTATGACTCTGACTAAAGTCTAGAATGCACAATGCCGTTTTAATTAAATTAAAGATGCTAATTTGCATAAAAATGATATTATCATTCACTGATCAAACAAACAAGACTTAATTGCCAATAATTCACAGAGTCAGAGTTGTTGATTTTTGTCAACTTTGTCTCACAAGTCAAGTTGAAAATGTGAAATCTATAAATTTCTTTTATAATCAAGTATTAATAGATGTCAAAGGTGAACCTCTCCTTTCCTTATTTGGCACATTTAATTGTTTTCCGTTGTTAACTACTCTCTTCGCCAACCAAAGGTCAGGTCAAACCATTTGTTTGTTTTTGTCCAGTTTTTTTGTGTGTGAACACTAACTTTTTTATAACGGTTCAAAACTGCTAACTGTAAAGTGAAATTTGGACTGTTTTTAAGTGGAATTTTTCATCATCAGAGACTTTAAAATGTGTAAGCTTTTACCAAGTCCATAAAATGTAGATTTATGTGGAAATGTCTTAAGAGTTTGTTTTGCATTTTTGATTGAATGGATCATTGGAGGGATGAGGATGAGTGAGTGAGTGGATTATCATTATTATTATTATCAAAAGTGTGTTTTATGCTAATGGACTTTTCTTACTTTTTGGCGTATGTGGAAAATGTTATAAAAGATCCCCCCTGGTGGTTTATTGCAGTCATAATATCCACCTTTTACAAAATATTGCACACTTTTATATTATAAAAGTCTATCAAAATCAAAAAAAAAAAGTACTTTCATTTCTTCTTCTTCTTACACCATAGAATTATTCTTAAGTCTCTTTCTTAAGATGCCTGCCTGAGGCCCAGTTTTGAGGTAATTTATTGCACTTCCATGCCAACCAAAAGAAGAAGGAAAGGGTTTCCTTTTGTTGTATGTCATCTCAACTGCCAAAAGACTTGACGGGATCATTTTCACTTTCTTTCTTCTTCTTTTATCTAATCTCTTTTCTTTCATAAGACTTTTTTTTTAACATGTTCTCCTTCGTATGCAAATTGAAAAAAGTATTATTGTTTAAAGGCCAAGGCTGCTGTGCAGAGAGTCCATGTTTGTAAAACGTTTTTGATTTAAGATTTATAAATATAATAATAAAGGTTGTTGTTGTTGTTAAGACGGATATAAGTCATCTCTCTCTCTCCGCATGTGGCATTTATGTTTGTTTGTTTGTTTGTTTGCGGTATTATTATTACGCGATTAAGAAGAGATCATAATGACCTGTCCATCCATCTTTTTATGACGGGTTTTATAATTGAAGTTTTTTAAGGTGAAAGTGTTTGACTTGACTGTCTTTTTCTATATTGCAGAATGCGGAGGAGATCTACGACCTTCATCCTCGTCGTCGTCGTCAGGAGGAGGTGGAGGGGGTGATTTCATCAAGTGCTGTGATTCTTCATCTGACCTTAGCTACACCTACACCTACATGGACCACGTCGTCCTGGAAATCGTGGGGACGGAGAGAGTCTACGTCAATGATTTGCAGGAAATCATTTCGGTACGCTTCTTTCAACTACTCAATCATTTCACTTTGACATTGACATGATGCACATATGCACTGAGCAGAAGAGGATGATGATTCATCTTGTTGTCATAGTCATCACACAGGAGAAAAGAGTTACAGACAGGACAGATGCAGTTTTGTCTTTATCTCCATGAAAATAAGTCTCATCAATCCTGAAAGTGTGAGACAGTATCAGTTCATCTCTCTCTCTCTCTTTTGTCCTTAGCTCAGGATTGTAATGAGTTTTGTAATTACGACAGAGAGAGATTCGATCGATGAAGGGCTTATTTCTCTGATTATATATTGTGTGAGTACTATGCATTTTTGTCTTTGGTAGACCCACAGATTTATGAAAAAAGTTGCAACCCAATTTTTTAGCATGTATTTGGAAGATATAATGCAAATTGTAGCTGCCGTGAAGTGAAGCAAGGCTTAGAAAAAAGTAGAAACATTCAATAATAAATCAAGCCAATTTGTTTTGCACTTCCTCATTTTGTTTGGGGATTTTTGTCCAAATGAGGGAATTGAGGTTGAAATGAAAAGTGTGTAAAGTAAAATAAAGATTGTTTCACACTCTCCAATTTAAGACAGGGCAAAAGGGTCCTTGTCTTTTGTTTTGTTTGTGGGAGGAGAGGAAAAATATGAATGAATGAAATATATTTTGAATATTGGATTTGTTTATTGGTGTGCGTGGTCAGGTGCTTAAGACCTTTTTAGTTTTGACATGATTACACTTTGTTGAGCAAGGGATCAAGAGAGAGTCATAATTTATACACTCAAATGTTCACAGCCATTAAATAAAAGTCTCATTCATTCATTCATATTTCATTTCATTTCTTCATGATTGTGATTGTAATGAGCTCCTCATCGCAACCTGTCTCTCGAATGAATGAGTGAACGAAAGTCAGTCAGTCAGTAGAGTATTTGTATTTGCCAATTTGTTTGTTAGCTCAAAAATTATTAAGTTGTCACAAAACTTGCACTTTTTTTTGTGCATGAAGGCATTTTGTCTTATGTCTTGATGATGACAGTGACACGATGAATCAGAAGAGACCACCAAATGAATGCATTATGGCATCTCTCTTTCTCCAAGAGGAAGGAATGCTTTTTCTTGTGTTTGCTTTGTTGCGGTTTATAGCCTCTCTTGACTCCCATTGTTGAAGGGAGGGGTCCTTTCACATTCACACATGTACGTCGTTAGGAGGATAGGATGCCATAAAATAAAACCTAGAGATGCGGTCAGTCAGTCGGAGGCCTTTTTACACATGCCGCTTTTTGGAACACAAAAAAGTTTGAGACTTGACAATGACCACCAAGGATGTGGCCATATATATAAAAGAGTAATGAGTAAACTAAGTGAAAAATACAAGGGGGTCCATAGAGAGGGGTTAAAAAGTGTGTGAGTAAATGGAATGTGAGAGGTTTTGCCTATTTCAATATTTGAGATGAGATGAGATGATTCACATGTGTGAAATTTCCTCTTTTTGGATGATTAAACCTAAACCCATCCTCTTCTTAAAACACCTCGAGGTCCACAAACTCGTATCGCTTCTCCTTTCAGTTTTGTAGGTTGGTTGCAGTATGGCTGCAGTTTTTGTAGAGAAAGTGGGACAATCTTTGGCCTCCAGAGATCAAAGTTATTTGCCCTGCAGCCTATGACATTTATTTGGGCACGTCCAGAAGAGGTTCAAGACCAAGACTAAAAGACTTGATGTATGCAACGTGACGTGGGTGTGGGTCATTTAGAGAGGATTAAAAGTGAGGCAGATGTCCCCTAAATACTAATGGTTTTACATCCACACACATAAAATTATGCATATGCCTTTTTGGCGACCTTAATAATAATTGGCCTCTGTACTAATAACCCATCATCATGTCATATGTCATGTCATGTGAGTGAGTAAAGGTCACGAGAACAGTAGTTAAAGTGATTATCGATCTCTTCTTTTCTCCCCCCACATCTGTTCCCTCTCTCACGTTCGAGTTTATCTCAGGCTCTATCAGTACTTTACTTTCTTTCTTTTAGTGGGGAAAAGAGGGCTTAGCTTAGGGATTGATTGAGTGAAGGGGACAGAGAGCGAGGGTGATAAGCGTAAGATAATGCAAGTAATTAGAAAAGGGCGAGAACGGAACGGTGAACTATTGCCTATAGCAGCATGCATGAGTGAAGGGGGTTCTCTACACACAAAAGACTGACACGACAAAACTCACTGATCTGGCTAGATTGGTTCAGGTGACTTGGTTCTTTTCAATGTGATAAAAGTCTCTCTTCTGGACGTGAGGGTAATTGTCAGTAATTAGCTAGGTATTTACTACTACAGATAGAGCAGAGACGAGACGAGGTGGGTTTTTAGGTCGATGAAATTTGTCTCATCAAACCTAACTCCCTTTTCTATACGATATAGGAGGAAAGTTGCCTCAAAGATTTTAGAGGGTAGGAAGCTAGACAATGTCTCAGGTTTTGGTTGTTTGTTGTTGTCCATCCGTTAAGATAAGGTTGATCGATGTCGTTCTTTTACTTTTTTAAAACAATCATCGGCCCAACCCAAAGAAGAGAGGATGTCACAGTCCGATGTCATGCTGCTGAGGCTGACACAAATGTTCTGAAAGGGAAGAACGGGGGCGCCTTGGAGAGTCATTCCATAGCTCAAATTATCTATTCTAAGTCTCTTTCTTGGAAGTTTTTTAATGTGCGGGAATTTTAGGCTAGGATTAAAAGAAGGAAATTGAATAAATGTGATGAGAAACTGCAAAGAACCATGTCAATGAATAAGGTCAATTAACTTGGGTCGTCCTCGTCAGTCACGCAATGTGTCATGAAGGATTGGATTTGAGATTTGATTTCCTCTTTCAGCATGACTTGAGAGACTCTGATCATTGATTATTAAACAATTATCATCATCGAAAGCTTAAATCAATTAAGCACAAGAAAAGCAGTCTTCATCCAGTCTGCCTGCACCTGACAAGTGCTGTTACGGTGACACTATTAAAGAGAAGAGATTCTCGATTCATTCATGCTTGCACGCTAAAAACCTTCTTCAATTTCATTAGTTCATTTCGTCGGTCTGACTAGTTTTTTGCTGTTGTTTATTGTTATTAGTCGATGACATGCGAGCGAACAAAAGTATATCATTTTTTTACATCTTCTTCTCTAGTCTATAGGTCTAGGGTTATCATCATCATCATCGATATGTTGTTTAACAAGTTTGAAAATTTGAATTTGAATTTCCTCAAGCAAAGAAGATATAATCAAATGTGAGTTTAAATTGTTTTTAAATTTAAATCTCAAATCTCAAATCTTTGGAGGCAGTGTCTCTCTGATATATTTGGCACAAAGCTTTTCCTTGAGGAGGTTCAAAGAATGAGGGATGGGATGATGATAGAGAAGAGTAATTAATGA
>JAQIWU010002657.1:0-11593 GCA_034696445.1 Isotomiella minor
AACAAAACGAATTGTTCTGTCAATCCCTCCCCAAGAAGTCGTGTCATATTCTTTGGACTTTACTTTTGACCATCTTCTTCTCGAACTGGCATTGTTAACCACACTTTATATAAATTATGACTCGACAACCCTCACGATCGTCACATCTTGGTCAGTAACTTTGAAGTTGTAAAATCATGATGAAAAATTGAATAATAATAGTTATTCACGCACAGAGACAAGCAATATTGTACGGCCTTCTTCAGTCTCATCTTCGACCATATTATTATTAAATTCACGAATTGCGAGTTCATCTTCTCATTGTGAGCTAATGGGAAATCGGTCGTCGACTGAATTGTGAATGGAATGGATGACCATTGAAAGCGAGCAATTAATCATTAACACTAACAATATAATCATCAATATTTTTATAACGATTTGCATAATTAACAAGATGTGATTCGATTGCATACAATAAAAATTGCAAATGTGGATGGATGGATGTGTAGCCATGACATGTGTGGAAATTCAGCGTATTCATATATGAGTCACGATTGTGTATTTTAAATAATACTTTGTGACTATTTTTATTACTGATTGATGATGAGACACTGTGCTTGATTATGTTGAAATTATTGTGTAATACTGAAGCCAGGGGAGTGATGGTTACAACTCAATTAGCTACCTAACTTCTTTATCCGAGAAAATGCTAATAAAATCGTCATGGATAAAGTCTTGCAGTCAGGCTTCGTCTGTTCATGACCACTGTCAGCAGTACCACATTTCTTTTATGTCATACTTTTGTACATTTCTACGCCTTAATGGGTCAAGGCAGTTTGTGGCGAATAATAATTCCCATTTTTGTATTTGTCTATTGATTTGATTTTCCATTTTTGACAAACAAGTAACAACGAATAATGCGTTTCATTTGGAAGAACAAAACTTTTTGGAGGATAATTTTTCCTACCTCATAATTTTTACAGTAGCCATATAGAGTTGAATAGCTAAAAATGAGTGTTGTAACAAGAAACAATGTTCAATGAAGGAAGATTTTTTCTTCGTTAGTCGTACAAAAAGTATGAAAAGAACATACTATTGTATTGCGGAAAGGTGTTACAAAATTTGTATTATTTTCATCTGCCTCTGTCTGTCTGTGTGAGCACGATTTAAATTAAATAGTCATTAAGAAAAAAAAGTAGGAAAAACTCAAGTTGGTTAGTTGAGCGGTCAGTGTACTAGTAAATTAAGTACATGTCAATAACTTGTCACAGGATTTTTTATATAAAGACATGGAAACCCACCATTATTTCATGTTTGACTGCTCGTCAAATGGAATTTCTCAGTTTGAAAAGGACCACCAAACAGAGACTTTGCACAATGTGTGTAATTTAATTTAATAAAATAATGGTAGTTTTGCGGCTTTTTTGTAATGTTTCTTAAGCGCATTTGCACATCTTCAAAAAATTATGATAATCATTAACAACATGGATGCTGTAAGCATGTAATCTGAACAGAAGACTTTTATGCATTTTTTAACAGTATTGATTCAAGCTTGAGTTGCACAAAGTCTTTAGAAACAAAAAGTTGCATATGATGTGATAAACCATGTCTCCTCTGGCAGGACAACCGTAAAAAATTCGTACAACGACAACAAAGCAACACCATGCAATGCCGTAAGCCAATTTTTTTTTATTGATGGTGTGATGATGACAGAACCAACGCTTTCTCCTTCTTTTAACCAACTTAACTTGGGAGAATAACGTAACGTGAGATGTTATATCAGTATCATGATGATGATATAGAAATGTTTGATAATTGGAAATTTAGATCAGCATGAGCCAAGCATCCCCTCGTTTTAAGATGTAATCAAAATTCAATTCAATATTTAGTTATCAGTCGCACAAAAGGAGGAAGTGATTTTTTTATTATTTGAAATCAATCTGTCAGTGGTGATTGAGATGATGGAGTTTTGGCAGATCTTCCAAACATGGCACGGCGTATTTATTGCTTCCTATAGCTTTCAAGACACGATGCGAAAGGGAAAGCAAAGCACCGTTGTCCTCACGAGGCTCAATTTCACTTATTTGATTGTTTCATTTCCAATAATAATAATTTCAATTAGAATAATTTAAAACTTCGTGCAATGAAATTGACTATTATGCAATAGCTTTTATCTCAAGATATGACTTCTTTTACGCAAATGATATGATATGCGCACAAGATTTTATAGATGGTCAATTTTATTTGCACAAGAATTAAAGTGGAATACGTTGGAAGTCGAAACACCCTCAACCCCAGAAAATCTCTGCTTACAAAATACTTTTAGCCTGAACTTATTGCCAATGGTCTAATCTACGACATTTATTGGTCATTAAAAAATTGCATAATTCAAAGATTTCTAATGACGAATAATGCACTTTTAAGGAAATCGAGCAATTGTTATAAAACCTCAAATATTTCCATTTTAGATTTACTTAATTCCTTCAATTTATGGCGTCATGTTCATCACAATTTTCCTCTTGCATTACAATGTCCTTCGAAAAATGCAACGTAAAGGAGGTGGTGGGTGTCTTGTTAGTGTCACTCACCCACCCTTATTAAATGAGCTAATTTTATTCAAAAAATTAATGTTTTACCTCTTGTTTGGCCACCAATCGAAAGCAATTTAATGGTTTTACATTTTTAACAAGACATGTGTTCACAAGTTATCTATTGCCGTTTTCGCAATGGTTAAATTGCGTTAAAATTTTACTATTATCCAGTCTTAAAACAAAAGTGTACGCTGTGATTGCATTGGGCACATGTTAATTTAAATATTTGTTAAATATTTGGTTGATTATGGCATGACAATGGAAGTCACATAACGTGTGGACAAAAAAGAGTTAAAAATTCGAGAGATGATTAAGAAAAATGATACATTTTTTGTCATTTTGCGGTTTGAGGTTTAGTAGGTCTGGTCTACTCTACATTGACTTTGACTTAAAAAAATGACTTTCAAGTTTTAAATAGATATTTTTTTGCGACAACTGTTGTTCTCATTTGCTTAAATTTGATTTGGATTTGGTCAGTCAACACTAAACTATCCGTTAAATCTCTTATTTTGAGAGTTTACAAATCAGCAAGGAGCTACTTGACTTTGCGTTGATATCATTTTATAGGCGTTGATCCTTTTTATTATCCCATTATGAACAATAATAAGTTGCTCTTTTTAAGGAAAGTAATGAGTGCAAGGTGGAATATGTCTAAACAACAATGCGTTTATTTAGGCAAGGGTGCGTGCGTAGGTTCCTCTAAAGTCGCCATGCCTTCTGGCTTGGCTTCACTCAATAATAGAATTGCCTGCGTGGTTCCATTCGATTGTCTATGAATGTAATTAAGATCTAGATCTGGTCATTTCTGTATCAAAATTTGATATCAATTTTTTTTATTGTGACACAGTAAGTAAACTGGCATAGAAAGATGGAATGAAGTGGCTGAATCAAATTAATAATATATTCTAATATTATGCGTAACGCGCAATACGCACTTGACTTTTTACGAACCAATTTTGCGTATGTGCGTAACAAAAGACAGCTCGTAATTTAGTCTCTTGTCATTTTGCATAAGTGAAATTGAGTTTAATAGAAAAGGACGCGTTGGGAGTGTACGAATTCATATATTGAGCATTGTATGTATATTTATTGGGTGTGGGTTAATTACTGAGAGGCCTTTTCATTAAGTTATATATCTATGCTGACTATGCGACAATTGAAATGTAATTGACCCAATTCTTTAAATGTCTTCGTCAGATCGATTTCGCTGAATAATTGCAATATTTGTTTAAACTTTAAACTTTCTGTCTTTCAAAAATACTACGCACGTGACGAGGTGCACATGGCCTAACCACCAGGTACCAACCGTTGGCCTACCTGACTGCAATTATGATAGTCAAAACATGGCTATCAGAAAATTGTAAATAGTTTGATAAGATCAATCAAATTCCCTCCATCATCATTGCCATTCTAAATGGTAATGTTTTAATACCTCGTTATTGAAATTAAATTTATTTATATAAAAGATCAATGAACTGGTCGAATGACGCAAGCGAAACGAATGCTATCAATGCGAACGTTTGAAAAACACTTCTCATCATCATTTCCACATTTTCATTCTTTCCAAAAGGATTGCCTTAAAAAGGAGGGGAGTGGTTGTTGTTGTTGGGGAGTGTCCAGGGTACAAGGATACAGGATGGACTACATTAAATGACATGACTTTGGTGTTGTGTTGAGTAATAGTATCATTCATTTCACTCGTATTGTGCAAGAGTCACTTGCTTTTAAAAATTTAAAATGTTAATAAATTAGCAGACAAATTGTTTCAACTGTCTTCCATCCATTCAAGTGTCTGTCTTCTTCTTATCTTCTGTAGCATCTTTTATCTCCGCGTTTACACCCTCAAGATACGATTCTGTCCATTAAGCTCTCTCATGAAAGGTAAACGAGATTGAGACAGGGACATTTTGATTTTGGTAAGGACAACAACGATGGTTGTTTTCGAACAATTTCAAACAGTTTTTCTCCTGGTGCCTCAGTTATGCATTATCCGCTGCCCTTACGTCTTGTTTGAGTATACATGTGGTATACCTATTCATTTGTGACCAAAGTTAGTAGTGCTACGTCCATATTATATCAATTGTTGCACCTGACATACCCTTTTTACTATCGTCTTATCTACAACACAACAGGACAGGACAGAGGAGTCCTTGGAGGAAGATGGAAGTGTAATATTGAAATGCATTGAATTGAGGAGAGGAAAAGGGATGTCATTATTTTATTTAGTTGACTTTTTGTTGCTGATTCAATGATGAATATTACGACGAGACGAGAGCATCCCATCCCAGTCACCTTCTATTTCTTTAAATAGAAATTGCTTGCATTATTGAATTGTATGTATTTGCATTATAATGTGTTCTTAAATTAAATATTTGCTTGCTGCGTTTGCTTTTGTGTGCATAATGGGACGCAACATTGCAATCGCTGCGTTAATGGCGAATAATCGTACAATTGAATTGATTGATGATAAGATCAATAATGCTTATAATTGGCAATGTGCAGTATTAGTATTGTGACAATTGTCATTAAAGAAGGACATTCAACAAAATGTGGTTCCATTCCATCCATCAACAGCATAACCTTTTACATTTAACTGAATCTTCCTTCTGTAAAAATGCAGCTAATTGACTTTTATTTCTGTCAGGCAGAAGTCATGAACTGAACAAAGGGATTGAATGCACAAAACTAATTTTATTGTTTGATTAAATGAAGAAGTTAGATATTTTTTACAATAATAAGTCATTATTTACTTGACTTCAAAATTGACAAGGGCTACCCAGGAACTGTCAAAGTCATACAGAGAGCGATGGTATAGGATGCTTATAGCTTTTATGACGTGTGAGTTATTACGATGTTATTCTGTCTG
This sequence comes from Isotomiella minor, assembly GCA_034696445.1. NCBI lineage: Eukaryota > Metazoa > Arthropoda > Collembola > Entomobryomorpha > Isotomidae > Isotomiella > Isotomiella minor. The sequence continues at coordinate 5,437 of JAQIWU010002657.1, forward strand.
TAGGCAGGGTGGGCCTGAAAATGCACGAAACGAAACAAATTACGATGATGGATGGAATTAGAGTCTCAGTGAAATTATGATCTTGTAAGTACTTCCTCTTCTGAGTACCTGCCATATACGCCATTGTTGCTATGCCACTCTCAAAATAAGATGTGATTTCTTTGATTTACCACGTGCAATTATTACACTTGTCATTGCTATATTACATTCTCTTAAAATAAATCAGCTCTAATGACTACAGTTTTTTTTCCTTCGTCCCTCCCTGACTAAAAAAATGAACTGCTATATCCTCACTCACATGCTTTATTTTGAAAGAGCATATTCTAATTAATTCTGGACTAAAAAGCCCTCATGATCATACTCCATCTGACACTGCATACATTTGTATCAATAATAATAATGAGCATGTATCGTATGCAATAATAAACAATAATAATAATGATAATGAATTCAGCAGTTTCTTTGTTTCATTTCATTTGATTAATAGTAATCATCATCATTATTACGACTGTAAATTCCTCCTGAGCTGTAGGTAGGGACTGAGCTAGTGGCTTTGAACAATAGAGCTGCTAATAATAAGCAATCAAACTGTTCCTAATTAAGGAACATGAAGACTGAGGAGGATAAGGATACGCTTAAGAATGAAGAAATGCAATTTCAAGACAGCAATTTAAACAGCTCCTTGATTTATTTTGATGATTTGATTATGACGAGTGTGCCATGCACGTCGTCGTGTGGTCATTTGATCCACAAGGTCCCTCCTCAAGAAGAAGCCTCAAAAAGGAATTTACATTTTTTGTATAATTTTTATCCAAAACTACCTACTGTAAATCACTCTATGGCATTCATAATCACAAGAAGAAGATGAGCTCTTCAGGACCTTAATGTCACGAAATTGTGCATGTGTCATAAATAATACCACTCCACTTGCAGCTTATAATTTTTGACCGGTTTGTATGGAGAAGACATTAAAATATGTTACTCACGCTGTTTTAAGGCAATCGAATTTCCCTGATCTGTATTTTTAACATTGCTCATTTTCTATATTTAAAAAATGTTATGGGAATTGCAATAAAAAATGCACCTTTGTAAAGATGGGAACATAGTGATTGATGAGAAACCTCATAAAAATAAAACAAGGCAAGTCGAGGTTGCGAATAGAAAAGAAACTATGGACAAAACTAAAGCAAAGGCCAAAGTGGTGACCATGAAATTGTGTATATCGTTCATGCAGTGGCGTTTCGTTTAATCCCTTATGCCATGCCTTGTATTCACTTATATTGGATACGGCATTAGAATAATAACACCATTTAGATAACAGATTTTTGTGGAACTAAAATTGGTCTACTAAACTAAGACTGACCATGTATCGTTGGTGAAGGTGTTGATTATGTTTACCGAGTCAGTCTTGAACTTGGTCAATTCCTCTGCATATAAAAACTTACTTTGCTAATTCTGATGGGATGAAAAAGTTGTAGGTAAATTATGTCCGACACAAATTAATTTTTAATACTTATTCATCCAGTTTTTACTGGCATTCCATAGATTAGTTGGTGGGATTGCTTAATTTGCGGGCTTTTACTTTTATTCGTATTAGATATAACAAACATTACACAGTTTGATTGAAATGGATGAGCTTCTCAAGCTGCGTCCATGTCCATCATAATATCCATTTGATAGTTCCACTTTCCACTCCGCATTTTCTTATCCAGACCAGACCAGGTTAGCAAGCTTTTGGCTGTAGCTTGGATTAGTGATTAGAGTGAAAAAAACTATAAAAAGTGCACCTTCAAGCTCTAACCTTTTGTTTGTGTTTTTACAATCGAGAAGATTGTAATTATCGCGTAGTTAAGGAGGCAAGTTCACAACGTCAATTCTTGGCAACATCAGAGTCAGAATGAATATATTTCCTAAAGCTAACTAACCAAGCAAATTATCATCATCCATTCTCATCGTCGTCGTCGTACCTATGAACTCATTAACTAATTTTTATTATTTTCTATACTCCACTCTAGTTCTAGTCTTTTTTGCACGCCATTAATTGCAAAGGCAAGAGAGGAAGGCAGGCATAGGCATTGAGGATGAGAGGAGCTTAGAGAGATGAAATTATTGATCGACCTCATCATGAAATAAGTGAATATAAAAAAAATAATTAATCATCCGTACATCTCTTTATTCTTTCGCTTACCTACCGCTTTTGGCCTTAATAATAGCCGAGATATTTATTTAGGTAAGTAAGATCAAGGCCGGAACTGGACACTCTTAACAACATAGGCTCATTTTTGTTTGTTTATTTATGTAATTCCATGCAAGGTCATAACAGCAGGTAAGCAAATATGCCAAAAAATATAAAAACCTGATCCACATTTCATCACCAGTTAAATCATACAACAGCTTGAGACAAAGCTTCATGTTAAGCTGCAACATACTCTCGGACCTCAAGATAAGATGAACTTTATTGGCAAAAAATGAGTAAAAGATGGTGTCATAAATTAGTCTTGTTCACAATGAGATGTACGGCGTGACAGTAAGTGTGCAGTATTTCAGTGCCTTCTTTTGGCCTCAACTTTTTTAGTGGATGACAGCAGACTGGACTCAACAATTTTTTAAACTATGCACTACATGAAATCCAGCTCAAGCTAGTTTTGTAAAAGTTAAGGTGTAAAAATTGATGGCAATGTTTCTTCATGTTGTGATTACTATCATCATTGGCATTTACTGTTATTTATGGCCCTTTAAGCTTGCAACCAGAATAAAACCATATCAACCAATGCACCCTGGTTCGAGTAATTGATACTATGACAATGAGTTAAAGAATTACCCTCTCACAGGAAAATTTGAATGCCCTCTATTCGATCAACTGCTGTAAAATGTATCTTTGAATGTAGAAAATTGACTCAAGACGTCCCTCTACGATGGCCAAAGGGTGACGAGTAAGTGTCTCATGCTACTACAATTTGCAAACAATGTCAAATGTGACAGAACTGACTGTCTTAATCAAGGAAGGTAAGGTGAGATTGAAGGATCCCCCAAGATAAGATGTCCGTCATATTCAGACATTATTAAAGTTATGCAATGACGATTATAAATAATTAACTCCAAACACATTATTATTCCATTATTAACTTTTCCAATCTCATAAATATTTCCTAAAATTGAAACAATGCAGTCTTTCATAAATTATTATTCCAGTCCAGAACTGCAATTTAGAGCAGTGTCGATCAATGAATTCTGATTCTTCAAGGAGTGCAATCTAAAAGTGCATACTATCTATGATGCCATGTCCCATTAAACATGACTGAATAATGAATGAATATTTATAAGCTGCTGCCTTTTAATGGCTCTGATTTATTCAACTGCCCCAGTTTAATTAAGCTTCCTCAACTTAGCATTGATTTGCTTTGTTTTTTGGATGTCAAACCTATACCTAACCTACAACAGACAGACAGCAGCGACGCACACAAAGTGAACAACCTTCTGTCATTTATTTTTTATGAGTAAGTGCCAAAACAAAAGTTTTTTTTAGCGACAGAAAATCAATAAATATAAAAGTGAGCAACTTTGAATAAAGACAGTAGTAGTCGATTGATTGTAGGTACACCAATTAACTCTGAATGCATTGTGTGTCACATTATACCCTTCAATTATTTAGTGCGTCGCGTCGTTGTTGGTCTTTGCTTGTTACGTCATATGTCATGTCGTCCAACCTATCACTGCACACAAACCACAAAATTCTTGCTTGAGGCGTGTACCTTTTTTGCATTTCATTGTAAGTGGAAGCTGTAATTAAATGTAATTAAGACAGATTATCAACGAATGAATGAATGAAGGAATGAACTCCCTGAACTAGTTTGATTAGAGCGTATGGACACACACACACATTCCCAAGATTGGTCATTCTTATGACGACGTTGACAATGAAGTCTTATGCAGAACGAACTGTATTGAACTGGAATTCCTTTGAATACAAAAAAGTTGTCAACCGTCACAATTGCTATGCCATGCGTTTGTGAGGAACCTCTACCCAGATTTTCTCGTTCTATTGTTTCCTCTTCTCTACTCTAATTTAATTAAGATAACATTCAACTCTCTGTACTTTACAATTTTCAATTACAGTTTTCTGCATCAATTCATTATTAAACGAAGGTGGGGAGGACAAAAGGGATGCAAAAGAAGTTATGAAATAAAGTATACGCAGTGCAATATGCAATCATGATTCCTTTTGTTTCTCTGTGTCAAGTTTACCTGATCGATTAAGTGGTCGGTTTGGGTGGGTTAGATAATTTGTATCTGCTCTGCTTGCATTCTCATGTATTGTTTCAATTGTTGTCTGAATTGATAAAATGATAGTGATTGACTGACTGACTTGCAAGTCAAGTCAAGCGTAAAATATCCCATTGGGCTTGGGTCGCTCGGATTGAAGTTCATAATTTGATGAGTGAATTAATTACCAATTATCAGATACGAAACAATAGGAGCAACTCCATTGTGACAATTGGGTATTGTTTCATTTCCATTAACCTACCCAACACTGCATAGGAACACAGAAACTTAGGTAATACGGGTTGACGACTTGATTAATTGCATCTAGGAACTTGCATTGACATTTCATATTTGTCAATGTTAAAACTTTGGATCGGTGATTTGATACGATGCAAATTCTTACGTAATTCTCAACGTTTCTAACCCTAATATGCGTTTACTGTTCACGTCGCAATACTTGGCCATAACTCATGTCATATCAAATCAACCTGTGCTCTATGAATTGCAAAGCGTGCAAAATTAGATACATTTCAAGATATTAAAATGGGTTCTAGGGAATGACACCACCAAACCAATTAGAAGTTGGATTACGCATACTTACCTCGCTTTCTTCAAGACAGTTGACGACGATGACAAGACAAGGCAGTCGGGTGAAACGAATCCATGTTATCAACTATAATGTTTAAGCATGAGAGTTTAACTTGACATTAGACCGTTGGAACAAATTTAAGCTACTTATTTTGTAGACTTCTTGAAGATAAGGGTGAAGATGGACACGACACGCACCCTTTGCACTTTAATTGTTTGTTTGTTATTTATTACCGACTTTTTATTTATTTAGCATTGTTTTATGCAACACACAGAGTTCAACATGTTCATGTTATTGACATCTTGACACCTCTTTATCTTTTGTGTCAATTGGGACTGGGCGAATAGTAGTAAGACACTTGTGGAATAATTATAATGAAGAAGATGCTACCTGCTTCTTCTCACTGTGTGGACATAAAAGCACAAGCGTTACGCAAGATATTTGCATACATTGATAATTAACACGACAGTTCTGAAAAGAAATGAAGTGACAGCAGAAAAACAGAAGACACACGAAAACTTGAATTAGGTTAGCTAAAGGAAGATGCACCTCTACTACTGTAGATCTCTTTTAAATAAAAAATAGGTGGGCAGGAAGAGGAATGTGACGAGGACAAGATATCTAAAACGTCTCACATTCCTCGAGTCCAATCATTAAGAAGCGAGTCTTCAATCACAAAAAAAATATTGCGAAAATGTAAAGTGAATTGATTTGAGATGATCTCTCCTCTGATGTTTCAGAAATCTTCTCACACTAATGAAGGTTGTGAAAGGACTAAACTTTGCTGATGGTTGCTTAAATACTTTACATGGAATAGTCTCGTATGACCCCAAGTACCTAATTATTGTAAATCGAAGAAAGCTAAAAAAGCTGAGAATGTTTAGGTTTCTAAGTGGACACAATTTACAAGGAAAAAATATATGTTACAGAGCAGAGTTGTTACAACTAAAGTCCGCCAAATAAATATAAACAATTAGGTACTATCTAAAGGTGTAAGTTTTAGTCAGCTCGGGGGTCGCACATTTAATTTAAAGTAGAGCAAAAATTGCGTAAGTAGGGATCTTTTTTCTAAAGTGTCGTTATACACGATTTTTTTTGTATTTATTTACATTTTCAAAATGGTCTCTTTTGTTTTTACCCCCTGTCTTAATTTTGAATCGTGCTACTGTAAAAAGGCAGAGCCAATCGCTCACTCATTTAACGTTTAGTTACAGACGAGTGTCAAATTTAAAGACTAGTCTTCAATCCAATCTAGTTTAATTTAAATCAAATTTTCGGCCCAATAACAACTTCGGAGATGTGACA
>JAQIWU010002658.1:0-11591 GCA_034696445.1 Isotomiella minor
ATTCAGTTAGTTTTAAATAAGTAAAATCCTCTTCTTCTTTCTCCAATTTAAAGTAGTACAAATTTAGCATCACATTTGTACCTACCTACACGTTTGTCTCTCAAGAGGCCGTTTAATCAATCAAGTAATTAATATAGAAAAAGAAAAACCCCTAAAATGAATATCAAGAAGTTTCATTAAAAAGCCATGTGTCAAGCTGATTTAAAAATTGTAAGTAGCACACAATTATATTAGCAATTAATTAGTAGTTTTAAGTCTACTAGCTGAAAAAACCCTGTGATTCTTGTGTGCTGCCATTTTCACTATTAAAAAAAACAAGCTGACGCATCAATTGAATATTATCATCATCATACACAGCATCCCTTATAACTTGAATATTAGAAATCACGCCAATAAACATTTACTACATTGAAATTGGACAAAAATTGTATGCAGTGGAGAAAGTTAGTGGAACAACAAGAAAATATCCTTAATGACAGCTCATTATTGCACCATTACACATTACTTTTATATACTTCCTTTTTTCACCCTCTCAATAATTGATTAATTGTAGCAATAATAATAATAATAAAAAGTGTCTTGACTCGAGTGCATGGACTAGAAGAACGAAAAAAGAAGAGTGACTCTTTTTGGGGCAAGTTGAGATTACGAGCTACACACCTTAATAGTATAAATACAGTGATTGTGATAATTATCTTAAGTATATTTCATTAGACTTTTAAAGACCAAACTTTTCCACCTCTTCTCCGGCTCTGACCTTTTTTGCGACGACGACGACGACGACGACGTTTTGTTTTATGCTCTGATTTGATTGATTGAATCCCTTTGGACGACGACGACTTACTTTACTTAAGTGTCTAGTAGAGACTGACTAATTAGTAGTCAATTGATGATTGATAGATAGGCGTCCTGACCTGATCGATCAAAACGTACTCGATGGGGGAAAGTGAGAATAATGACTGGGTTGTTGTTGGAAGTGGGTACGGAAAAAGAGGTCCTGCCCACCACCACCATAAGAACAGTTCAGGTTTGTCGGATGATGATGGTGGTGGTGATAAGGGTACAACAATGATAAGGACGAGAAGGGAGGACTCATACTCATACTCATCTGCTCCTGTTGAGGACTGTGGGGATGAGAGTGGTAGGATGAGGAATATAGTGAGGAGGACGAGGAGGAGGACAGGGGGAGGAAGTTATGATGATGATGATGACTTTGTTGTTGAAGAGGAGGAGCAGATTGCGCTAGTTAGTGGATGGGGGCTCGAAGAATTGGACTCGGCGCGGTGATAAAGAAACCTGGACTTGGCCCTGTGACCGGTTGGGCTGCTGCTGGGAATACCAATCCACCCCCGGCCAATGTTGCAGTCTCCATTGCTAACCTGTGGGTGTGGAAAAAAGGACATTTATATAGTAATGACGCACGTACTAATTATGACTTTAATAATAATTCTAGAACCCAGAAACTGCCTGTCTGTATTGACATTCACAGTCAAATTTTAAGGAAATTAAACAAACTTTGGAGGACTTGAAAGGAAAAAGAAGACGAAGAAAGTCTTAAGTCAACTTTCTCTTCTTTTCCCCACTTTCATGTTCACACATTCTTCAATACTTGACAAAGTAAATCAAACAACAACCTCAATTTAGAAATCAATTAACAACAAAAAGTATGTCCTTATGCTCAGGCATCTCATCTCTTCCACAATTCCATTTCATTTGGAGAAAGCAAAGTACGAAACGAAGAGGCAGGAAGACGTCGAAAGTTTTGTATATTTCTTCTTGTATTTGACTTTTCTTTCTTTCTTCATCTCCTCAAAAAAAGACAAATTAATTAACCACAGAAAGAAAAGAATGGAACTTTTCCATTTCCTCTTGTCTCAGAAGCTGCCTGGAGGGTGAATCTAAATCTCATTTCAATATCTAATTAAACCCCCATCTCCCTCTGTGTTATGGTTATGTTAAAAATTTCACCTTTCTTCTTCACTCACACAAAAAACTTTTTCAATCAAAATTAAAATAAAGTCAAGACTAAAACATCATAGAAAATAAAATCAAAAGTTCTCCTTCAACTCTTTGATTTTATAACAGAGAAAGCAATAAGGCAAAGTCCCTTTGAACATGCGCTTGGTATCAATTTACCATACAAAGGTAAGCGCTTATAAGGTTCAATTCAATCAGGTCCTTCTTTTTGGATGGAATATGCAGGGATTCAATTACAAATTAAAATTGTAAATCAGTCCAATGGAAATTCTTTACTCATGAAAAAAAAACTTTGAACTTTCCCCATCCTCATAGTGTAGTGTATCGTATCATCTTATCTATCTCATCTCAGGATGAATGAAGGGATACATTATTAATTGAAGCTCTTTAGACCTGGAGAGAAACTTTCTTGCGTCATTTCTCTAAAGATAGAGTCACATACCCTAGGAATTAAGAATGAATGAAGCACATCACGGAGAGGAAAATTTAATGTAAATATTTGACATGACCTTATTAAGGACACCAACTTAACTTTCCTTCCTAAAAGTAACAAAATAAAATGAAGAATTTGACTTGCCAATTATAAATAAAAAAAGTTTCCCTTCTTCTTCTTCCTTCTTCCTGGTGTATGATAAATAAATTCGTGTGTGTCCTCTTAAATAACCTATTACTATTAATCAATCCCTTCCCTTACAAAGCTGGAACTTTCTCCCATGGCCAAAAAACTTTCGAAACGAAAGATACCTTGGAAGAAAGTCAAGAATAAGTTTGACTTTAAAAAATGAAAAGATAAACTTGTGGCTTAAGTTTAGATACTTTCTCTAAGCTGCTTTCACTTTCTCTCTCTCTTCCTACTTTACTACTTTATGCTCTTTACATATTTAATAAATTTCACATCACTCCACAAAATAAAAACAGCTTTTGACTCTTGTCACTCCCACTTACTTTCTCACCCCCTACCCTTTTCCGACTCTCTCATCTCATCTCATCTTTAATATTGCAGGAACCTGAAGACACTTGCTATCTTCAGTAGTTTCACTTATGGCCAAGACGAAGAGACTTTTTCATTACTTTGACTTAAGTAGGCTTACGTAGCTTCCCCATGGATTATATACAAGTCTTATACACTCATCGTGTTGGATAAGAAGGTCATCACCATCAGGATAATTGAGAGACATTTCAGTTAGAGAGGATATGGGATCATTTTAAAAAGCATCATTTATATAGAGGCCTTTTATAAATATTAAATTTATTGCTGATCAGGGAACTATTGAGAGGCTCAGAGGAGAGAAAGTGGATTGGACGATGGTGTAATGTTGATTGGTTTTTTTAGAAAAAGTAGTGGGATTGTAGACAATTTTGTTAGTATTTTACCAAATCAATTAGAGAGAAAGTGTGTGATGTTACATAGTACAGCGTTTAAAAACAGGGAAATAACGTTAGCCATGGAATGTGAATAGGCTGGATTTTTTTTAAAGTTTGGACATGGAGAAAGTTCCAAAAGACTTTAAGTGGATAGTTTGGGATCCTTCCTAGAAAAAAAGCAGGTTAGAAGAAAATGACGATTCGAAGATCTGGGGTCGGTTTGGTTAGAAAGCAGAGGAAAATGGACATACGTTACGTTACGTTATACGTTATCATATTTCTTTCCCTGCCATCAAGAGGCAAAAGTATCCATCTATCCTTCTTTCTTTCCATTTATTCGAGGAGATTTTTAGATTTTGACTTTTTTCTCATCTTATCGTCATTTCCCCTGAGTTTCATCTCATCTCTCTCTCTCTTAGGTAGGTAGTTTCAGGTTAGAGATGGATAGGCGGATAGACACAGGGCAAGGTGTTGTAGGTGTGGAGAAAGGAGAAAGAAAGAAGCCTTCTCATAAAAAATCAATGCCCGGGAGAGTTTTTCTCTGGGAGCTCCTCTCTCTCTCTCAGCTTCTTCAAGATATAGAGAAAGAGGATAAAAAAAGTAGTGAGTGAGGTAAGTAGTTCTGACTCCTTGCATGGATTCTTTTTTGGTACCTAAATGGGAAAGGCTTACCTTGTGTGAGTGAAAGTGAAGGACTGTGAGTCAAGAGAGAGGAGAAAGCAGGTAGGTAATGGGATGACTACACAACTTTATGAGATTTAAAGATGACGATGGGACGAATAAGATACAAGAGTCGAGGGAATGGGATTTTCTTTAAAATATTTACATTTTGGTTTGAATAGATTTATAGATTTGGTTCGGAAAAGGGACCACCCATGGTTAATGACTATGTAGAGGAGGAAGAAGAGAAGGAATGCAGCTCTAGCCTGTGGGAATCATTAAAAGATGAGAGAAGAGAGAAGTGGGACGTGACCGGGATATATAAAAGGACAAAAGATTTAATTTAATCTAATTTCGCGAATGTGGAGAGTGGAACAATGGGACTGTCTTTTTGGATAGGGGGTAAAGAATCTTTTTGATCTCTGTTGAAGTTAAGTGGTTAGTCCGAGAAGAGTTAAGGAAATTGTGAGTGAAAGTGTATACTCGTCTTTCAACCGAGAAAGGAGGAATGATGAATGGTTGGATGATTGGTTTGTTCTTCTCTCTCGGAGGATGGATGGATGGATGGACGGACAATTGGATTGATTTGATGGATGGATGGTTGAACGGATTCATGATTTAGGTTTGGTGATTGGTAAGAATTAAAAGGATTGAATGGATTGTCTATATTATCATCATTATTTAATTTATTTACAAGTACAACAAGTATTTTTTGTATAGATAACTAAGTAAGGTATAAGGACAATTTAAAAGTTTTTTTTTGTGTTTTAAAAAAGGGAAACAAGAAGACAACGTAGGTGTATTGGATTTGGAAAAGGACAACAATGAAATGAAACAATGACATAACAAGTAACAAGGATGCCTTCATCAAAAATCGTATGTACACACTTTTGTAGTTTTTTCGACCAACACCTAAAACTGTGTCCTATAACTTGATAGGTCAATGAATTCTATAGCCTCAAATTTTAACAACTTTCTACTCAGCTAACTAACTAACACTAACTGCTCTCTGTCATTTCCAAGTATTTCTTTATGCACGATAAAACAGATTTCCTATTTTTGTACCTCACTGACTAAACTCAACAATAATTTGCACTAAACGAAGTACAAATAAACGCATGGCCGTGATGATATTACTCTTAAGAATGAATTTTTGGAAAAGTAAAAATCAGAAGTCATTATTTAAAAAACAACCCTTCAAAACAATTATTGGCCTGTTAAGAAACTGCTAGTTAAACCAACCCTTGCTCCATTTGTCCTAACTTTGTAGCTTGATAAAATTACAGAGTCCATTTTATATGCTAATTAATGTTCAACTGCTAATCCTAATTCCTAATAACTACAGTTCTCATTTCTTCTTCTACAGAGAAACGACGACTTCTTCCTAAAAAGTTTTACATACAACGTCAAAAATGTGTCGTCCTATGAAAAGCAATACTAGGTATTTTATTCCCTTCTTAAAAGGAGAAAGTTTAAATTAAAACAAGGATAAAAGAGGGACCTGTTGGTTGGATTATGTGCGGTGGATAACAACAGGTATGCAAGTAATAATCAATCACTTGAGGGAAAACAAAAGAGGTTTGGTTTTTGGTTTTATGGTTTTGCCGATGTGGAGAGTAGGTGGATGTCTGGTGGTTGGGTAGATCAGATTAAAGGTTGATTGATTGGCTGGTTGGATGGTGTCTGGTTTCAAAAAGGAATTGAAGGTGATGTTATAATGGTGGTTGAGGAAGTTGGTTAGTACTACTTTAGTACGGAGCAAACTTGTTGCGTTCACTTTTAATTTTGGATGGAGGGGAATTTGGAGACTTGAGTTTGGGTGGAAAGGAATTGTTGTGAGGGCGTCGATGAACTCCAGTAGTTTGGACAGAATGATGCCCCCCTCCGTGTCCTCCATGTCCGCCTCCTCCATGACCCCCACCCCCACCACCATGTCCCCCATGCCCTCCACCTCCACCCCCAGAATTACCCCCACCACCACCTCCCCCTGGGAGGGAGGCTGCTGCAGAGTTGAGAAGTTCGTTGAGACTGCCCAAACTACTCAGAGCGGATAAGGATGAGAAGAGAGGATTTTGAAGGAGTTTAGCCAAAGGTGGGAGTCCTCCATTATTCGAGTTTGAATTACCACCCCCACCGCCTCCACTACCACTTCCATAAGTGGGAGCAGTAGCAGAGTCACCAGTGGGTGTACCTGCCCCATTTGGAGCATTTCCACTTCCTCCTCCTTCCACATTACTCTGGGATTCCAAGTTTGCCTTTTGCAATTCCACACTAAGGAAAGGAATATAGATTATGTAAGGAGTTCAGAGGTCAGGATAAAAAATTATCATCATCATCATCATGCTTTCCTACTTTCTTCCCTTCATAAGACAATTAGTATAATTTTAACACATTTATACACAACTAAAGCATCTAAAGCATCGAGGCAGGAAGGAAGACATGAAAATACCCAAGCCTTCTTCATCATCATAATCAAATCAAGAAAGAAAGCCGACAACCAGGAGAAAGCACGAGTTAATAACGTGAGAATGAGTCAATAAAACAAAACTGCCCACACGATCGACCTCATCATCATACTATGCAAACAACCTCACGACACGAGCCTTTAATTTAGTCTCTGACCACCACACCAAGCCTAGAACATCTAGATAGCCATCAAGGAATTAATGTGAAGGCGTCACGCACGCAAGTTTTAGTCAATCAATATTTAGCGAGTGCTTTCACACTTTCCACATATACAACGCTAACTACATTTAGGTAGATAGATTGCATGCAAGAAACATAAATAGAAGCTTGCTGTATAAAATATAAGTGAGCAATCTATAACAGGTTAGCCTGATTGAAAGCGGATATTGCGGGAGCATGAAAGGCATGTATATGGATTTAGATTTATTTCCATCAAGAAACACATAAACTTGTTGCAGAGAGAGAAAATCGAAATCGAGGGCATTATTTCCATTAAAAATTAATTAGCAGAGGCGATGATGATTATCTATCTCTTCACCCCCCCAAGCAAATATTCTCTCGTTCATTTCGTACTTTGCTTTCACCTTCAATGCAAACCTCTCACAAAGATAAAAATGGAGTGTGACAAGTGTTCAAAAAGTTCACCTCATGTTGATTAAATACTGAGCCAGAGCAACAGAGTCTGGATTCCCTGTAATTGTAATCACACGATCCGAACACCCTTCACGCAACTCTTCTGAGTTGGAGATACGAATCATTGCTCCACTGATTTGCCTGGAGAAAAATATATAAAAGAAAAAATTATTATGATGATTGGCCTCAAGACATAAAAAATCTTTACCGAATTTCAGCAATCTTAGTCCCCCCTTTCCCAATGACACAACCGATGAGCTCGTTTGGGACCGTCATTTCCTGCTGGATGTGATTCGTTTGCTGATTCTGCTGCTGTCGATTACTCCCAGTTCGTAATTGACTCCCAGCAATGGCTGCAAGGGCTGCTAACGGTGCTGGTGACATAAAAAGAAGAAAGAACAATTAAATTCCCTGAGATTTCAAATAAATATAAATTCTTCAAACCACACACTCGCATGATGATTCTAGCTACAATAAAAAATCTCCTTTTAGGGTTCAGAGGTTTAAAATTTGCATCCCCTTCCATAAAATTTTTGAGAGAAGAAGGAAAAAGAGACGTAAAAAAAAGAGGAACCATTTCATTTTTTATGCTTCCTCTGCCGTTTTTCCTTGAACATAATCAGGAGGCCTCCGCTTTTTTCCAAGCTCATAAACATAAACCAAGCAGAGCGTTAAAAAAAACTTCGATTTGCATTTCGTTTTATCATCCTCGTCAAATAAAATAAAACTATTTCGGTAAACCAACACAACAAACACAACAAAAAAGTAGTAGAAAGGGAACAAAATCACTTCACTTCAAACAAATTATTTTATAAGAAGAAAAGGTGGAACTAACCTGCGGGATTCACAGGACCTGCATTTGGACCACCGCCAATACCACCAAGTCCAAGGGCTGCCAGGCCTGCCAGAGGAGATCCTCCCATCTTCCCCATCTGCTGTGTACAAAAACATATAACATACGGGTTAAAGTGAAAGTTGCAGGCAGCATCGTTATCATTAGGAAACTCCAACCAAACTTCATTAGATCGGCAATTTATTGCCTAATCTAAACATTATCCAGAGAGAGACCTGGGCCAAATAACGGCCCTTTCTTTCTCCACAACATATTCAAATTTGAATACAAACGAGGTTAGGTGGGTGTGTGTGTGTGTGAGCCATTTTGAACATTATTTGATCGATTTATTGAATGAACCCCTGCCTACTTTCCTCCATTGTTTCTTGCATATATGCCTATAACTTTCTCCTCTGTACATCACGAGTCACCGCAACAATCAAAGAAAATTATTAAGACGTATACGTCCAAAAGGAAGGAAGGAAGAAATTAAGGTGAAAGTGAAAGATGAAAGAGATGTCAAACCTTCTCTCTTTCTCTGAAGTAAAGTAAAACAGGTACTAAATACTAACTAACTAAAGGGAAAAGAACAGAGGTTTAACAATAAAAGTGTCAAGGAGGGAGAAAGTATACAACTTCCAATAAATAAGAAATCGCTGCACAGTTCAGCTCAACCGGTTGAATCATCGTGGGTGGGTGGTATTCTGGAAGCGTACAACGGTGGACTTTATTACAAGATTTCCTACTTACTCTCCCTTGCTTGTTAGTTACTTTCACTTTGTTCCATCGAAAAGGCAAGGTTGGCAAACGTCTATGTCCTTAGGTAGGTAGGTTATTACGCTCCTTTATTTTATTTTATTTTATTTTATACCCACTTCAATTCAACTCCACTTTGCTATATACATACTTTCTCCACGGGTATAGTCATAAAACTTATTTGCCAGTGCCCTGTGTGGTGGTCGGCGTCATTATTGTCTTGGTCGGGAGAAAAGAAAAGGGGAGAGGGAATGGTAACTTAACGGAACCCATTTGTCTATAACTATAACTCTTCCCTCCCTCACACAGTTTAAGTTTAGTTTAGTTTTTTTGTTGGGGCGGGCACATATGCCCACCCGGGTAATAATAATAACACTAATCTTTCCGGTCCTTGCTTCCACCGAAAGAGAAAGAAAGGAGCAATGCCATGCCGTTTTACTTTCACTCCTAAACAAAATTCCAGTATCCTAAATATATTTCCAAAGCTCCTACTACTGGACAAACTTTGGAAGAGCAGCAAAAAATCCCATCTCATTAAGTATTTAAGAGAGACTAGTTGCATACCATTGGAACAATTTTTGTGTGTATAAAAAAAGTGATGGGCTTGACTGCAAGGAAAAATCCAATAATCGATACATCGCATCCTCCTTCCGAATGTCGCAGTTTTTTTAAAAAGAATTTTATGCTACAGACATTCTCATGACATGATTAACTATAATCAAATCGATCCTGAAATAGGCCAAAGGTGACTCCACATAGAAAACCCTGGCTTGATTCAAACCCATCATCAAAAATTATTGAGAACATGATACGTCTGTCCCTGTCCCCCATGCTATTTCCTTTTGTTAAAGAAGGTAACAACAATCTGACTGTGAGAAAGGGACAAAGAAACAGTGGACAAGTGGCAATCTGAAATTGAAATCTGTCAGAGTCACGTTCTCTTCTACTTTCCCCCACAACTTCATGAGTATACAACTACTTTCTTAAAAGCTATCGAATGAATGTGAATAGGTAGAAGGAAGTAAAAGCACAGCCACTTGTTTCAACAGAAGTGAAGTGTAGATAGATTCCTTACACAATTTGTTAGGTATTCATTAAGAAAAGTTAGTCACTTCTACAAGTTTCTGTATACGTCGAATTGTTTGGTCTTTCATTTCATTTCATTTCACTTGGTGAAAGTTGTGAGTGAAGGATACTACAATACAATGTTTTTCTTTACACACACACACCCCCTTGTCCAACTTGTCTGTCTTGAGCATCGATTAAATATCTAGGGCCTTACCTCAGCAGGATTCATGCCGTAGTTGCTTTGCATCCCATACCCAGCTCCAGCGCCTGGTTGATGACCCATCATCATACCTCCAGGTCCAGTCGGTCCTGGTCTTGGCCGATAAGGAATTGTTCCTCCTTTTGGTGGACTCTGTACAAAAGGACAAACAAATTACATTACATTATGTCACAACTCTCTTTTCTTATCTATTCTCGGTTGATTGTTTTTAGACATCATTTCTAATTTATCACCACCGATTTACCTCATGACAATGATTTGATTTATTAGGATGTTTACAGAGACCATCAAAAACCTTCACAAATTAAAGTGAGTGTGTATGCCTCTGACATTTGTGAATGAATGACTAATCATAACAATGATAAGTGAAGGTATATAGACATAGATACGTGGGTCCGGGTTCATTTTCTAAAGTAATGTGGCCAATCAATTTCCACCTGACGTTACATTATTCTCTACAGTCTGGAACAATGGAGGGTGGAAAGTGGAGGTGTCTAAATTATAAATAGTGCGTTTTAAGAAAAAAAATACTAGTCTTCTTTTAGCTCAAAAAGGTGTTATGATGATGATTATTATTATGCGCAGGATGACGAAAGCAGCAACCGCGGTTGTTTACTGGTGTCCTAGTCCTGCTATTCTTCCCTGTGGTTTGAATGTGAAAGTGGAAAGGCAATGTGCAAGGCAGGGTGACATGACAGAGATTAATGAGATCAATTCACATCCTGTGAATGGCCATAGATAAAACTCGATGACAAACAAATTGCGCTCCTGCTTACTTACTTTACTTGCTTTCTATTTATTTGCTCCTGCTATGTTATGTTGTTATCTCATCCCTACAATATTTTACTTGTGTATACACTTTCTTCTTCACGCCATGGTGGAACAGGAAGAGAGGCACCCAACCAAGCCGGGCTTTCTCACTCACTAAATCACATCACATCGCCCTCATCTCTCGCATTCAGGTTAACAACAAACAAACAACAACTCTAATGTGACACTCCTTGAATCAATCCTGCTGTGGAGAAAGTAAAGTGACTCCTGCTTTCACCTTTTCGAGGTGGAGAGGGTGACATATTTATTTATGTCTTTACAAATCGTATGAATGATCAGGCAACATCAATTACTACAGAGAGCTCCATTAATGACACAAGACCTCATGATGAAGTTCAGGATCATAAAATTATAGCGTTGTGAAAACCTTACCTCAAGCATAATCATGCAGATATGATAGATACACTTTGTGATAGCATCACTCATCCCAGAGATGGTCACAGCACGTTCAGTCGAATTTGGTAGCATTTCAGACGCCACTTGGATAGAGGCACCTGTCACCTCCTGTAATACAAAAATTATCGACATTAACATTTAGTCAAATATTAGATAGTTACACTTCCTTACCCTAATCTCCCGAATTTTGGACCCCCCTTTCCCTATCAGCGACCCACATTGGGATGCTGGAACAATCAGTCGCAGCGTTATTGGCGGCTTTGGCACATTTTCCGCCTTTGGCATATTCTGCAAAAAGAATAATAATAAGAATCCAGGAGGCAAGAAGAAATAGATTTGCTTTTACTTTCTCTTTTGATTACTTGCACCTATTCTTTCGAGGCAGGG
>JAQIWU010002659.1:0-11586 GCA_034696445.1 Isotomiella minor
TTTGCGACTGTTTCGACCTTTTTCACCAAGCGAGCCTTTCCACTTTGCCTTTTTGACTCCTCTTTAATATGGAGAAAGTCATTTAATGTAAATTGGCAGTAATGCAGACGTTAACATTTTCCGCATGGACTATTGTCCTATACTTATGGTTTGTTTCCCAATGATTACGTCAAACGTGGTTATTTTTCCCTTTTGTTGGATTTTGGAAACTTACAACCGCTATCTCTCTCAAACCAAATTGAACCAGTGTGAAAGCAAATTAACATATCTATCTATGAGGCATTAACTGTTCTCATGTTTAAATGAGGAAATGCCAAGATTAGGGTTTGACTTGTTTATTTGCTCCTGTGGTATAGATTTAGAATGTTTTTTTGTTATGCGCAGCATGAATATATTTATAGTTCAAACACGTGCATGAATTAACCAAGCCCAAACATCTCTGCATGCGTGTGGCATAAGCCATAATAATCCTCCAACGCAATGATGATTCAATTCATGAATGAATCTGTTCTGAATTGGGTGGTAATTATTGAGTATCATTTATTTCCTATGTCTTGTCATGATGAAGGAAAAATATTCAAAGGTAATAATGCTGGATGAAAGAACTAATATGGGTTTAACCCAGTTGGCTGGGACTGCAACCACTTCTAACTAACAAGTAATTGCTTTCCTGATACTCACTTTCATTATCATCATATCATTAGCTTATTGACTTGGTTTGACAGCCACACTTGTATCACGTGGCTGCGGTTGATGCGTCGATATTGATACTCTTGCAATTAGTCTTGTGTATGTAAATCTGTCATCCCTCCCTTATCCTTTCAGTATAAGTTGCCTGCTTTTGGTATTTGTATTATAGCTTTGGTCACAATCACAAATGTCAAAACAAAAATATAATGAAAGCCATGGAAGGTGCGTAAACAGTCATGTAACCTTCGTCTCTTTTACAAATGGGGCGAAGGGAGACATAACGAAAGTCAATACATCCAATAATAGGTGCATCAAAAAATAAATTGCGAAACATGATCTTAATAGCTAACTTTAAAAATAACCTGGGGCAGAAATTCAGGAATATCTTGACATTTGTCAGAATAGCCTGTTCAATTAAGGTACGACAAATTGCGCAATTATGTTCGAATTGATGACGGAGATTTCAGGAACCGACGGAATGTGTTTGCTTTTTTGCAATAGGAAAGGAGAAAGCATCGTATCGGGAAGAGTTAAAAAGGAATGAAGTCATTACGGATACATCGACCCTCACTTTGTCAGTGTATTTGCACTAGGAGTCTTGATTTTTTAAAATGCATGCTGTTCCTTCTCACAAACGTGACAAGAAGTGTGAAAATCGCAATGTAGAGAAAAAAAGTTGCAACCACAACATTTCTCTGTACTTTTACTTTTTTTACTACCTACATGTCTGGGTCTGATTTTCCAGACGCTTTAGTTAATCTGATACTCACCCAACGTATCTAAATTTAACTTGAACTGAAGGAGAAAATGTAAAACGACTTTCCACTGAAAAAGCACTCACTTAATTGCCTAGAATTTGAATCATAAGCTCCCTCAATCTCAACTACACCGGAGTAGACTACTCGTCAGCAAAATTTCCATATTAATGCTGTTCAAGCTATTTTTAATTTGCTAAATTCCATGTTTCCATTAGCTTGTTTTCAAGAGGCAAAGGTGTTTGTAATAACCTTGTTATACACGTATCATCTTGCCCCAAAAAGACATTATTTTCACCCTAAGTTTTAACTTTAAGCTATACTCTAGTCAATTGAATTAGAATGTTGCCTGCATTAACCTAGATTATTAACATCGGAGCAAGCCATTATAGCGGAGACTTGAACTCAAATGCAAAAACTAAATCTTCGCAAACCTCAACTAAAAGATACCTAAAATCTTGTCTGGCTGATGATCCTACACGAAGTTTATTGCACTGTTCAAATAGGTATATTGCAGAATTTGTCCACACAACACAACTTTCGCATCGTTGCCAAAAATGTGCTAAATCTAAACCTCGATGTAAGTTGTCTAAGCTCAAGAGACTGTCCTTTATTTTTCTTGATCATAAATCTCTCCTGCGTTATACTAGGCACTATTTAGCTACAGATCCATAAAAATAAATGCTTTTTCCGAATTCCCTTTGAATTTTCACACATCCATAAGTGGTTTTTCCAGTTCCGACATCTTTAATTTCGTATTATTGATCTGTAAAAATGAGGATTACCTTTCATATTGGTCGTGTGGGCTGCCGCTTCTTCCATTACTTGAAGTCTCGATGAATCCTTCAATTGCATTCCTTTGCCTTCCGCTATGCTCTTGTCTCCCCGAAACATCAATTCCGTAAGATGCTACATCGGGATGACAGTAATGATTTGGCTTGTTTCGAACGTGCTCCATTGCCTTGTTTGACATTAGACACTGTTCCATTTCCAACTTTCTCTGATGGTGTAACGAAGTCCAAACGCTTCGCTTTGCCTGTGGTTCTGCTTTCACTTGAGTTCAGGAGGGTCGATAAGTTTTGGAGTAGTAGTGTTGTGTAAATGTCTCTGTATTATGTGGCACTGACAACTTCTTTTTGCCGACCAAGGTTAAAGTTTGAGACCGAAGGTTGTAGGGTACTCCTTTTTAGAGTAACATCAACTAAATGACATAATAAGAAAACTTGAAGAACAAAGGTGAATTTTAGATGAGAAAGCTCAAGTTCGGTTCTTATTTGATATTCATTTAACGTCGAACAATAAATTGCATTATATGCCTCTTCTTTCTACTACGGTCTGTCTGTTGTGTTCCACAAAAAAAGCTGTAATTAGGCCAAGTTTTATTGGAGAACTATAACCACTCATTCACGTTCACTCAGACAGTCTCAGTTTAGTTTGGGGAGCACAATGGAGGATGTGTGACAAGACACGAGACTATAATAACACTGGACTGGCATTGCGCTCAGAATTGCAAAGCAAACTTGCTCCTCTCATTATTACTTAGTATTCTGTGCCATTATTGTTATATATTTAGGAGTGTGTCAGTAGCTGCATATGATGGCGATGGGTACATGTTACACTTTTACGTAATGGAACATCATCACCGAACTTATATAAGTCTCATTAAGTATGCATGCTTAATTCCGTGTCTTTCATTCTACTACTCTCCTGTCATATTTTCCATATTCCTCTCGTCTTCTTCTTCTTTCTCCTTCTCGTTAACGCCAAAGGATAACGATTTTCAGAGTTAATTCAAACTGAATTCATAATATATTAATACTTGAAGAAGTGTTATGGGTTCAATTCAAAACTATCTTGAAGAAGCAACTGTGCAATTTGGATTGCTTGATCGATTTACACGATCCATACAACCCTCAATGGTTTGAAAATTAAAGTGTGGTTGAAATATTGTGAGTCGTATCCTGCGAAGGAGAGTTAGATTTTTAAAGTTTAAGAGGACGTGGCCAAATATCTTCAATCCACGATGGAGGCTAGAAACAAAAGGTGAAAGTATGAAATATATTGGGTACGAATGCATGACTTTTGAGCATAGCATAAATGATTAAAGTTGCTAACTTTCATTTCAAATCGTGCAATAATGCGGGTGACTTTCCCTTGTTACCTACAACCTTTCGTCCTTCTTTTCGTGCCAGACATGGCATATCAAAATGAAAAGCAATCATGCATAGTAGTAGTGACATGTTCAAATAGGCACCACAATAATAATTCCAGGAATAGGTCTCAGCTATAGCTACGTGTTGCATGAAATATGAGACGGAGAAAGGAAAGGAAATTAAGTGGAGAAAAGAGAAAGCAGAGTGGTTCGTTTGACAGAAAAAGAGAAAGCCAGGCTTATTTTCCATTCCTTTCTACTTTCTACCTATTGAACCGTACCCTCAAAAGTTATGCCTTTCTTGCTTTCGGGCACGAAACCATCTAAGCGTCATCATGACCTGCCTTAACAGAATTGATGTTTGAGCATGAGCCTCTCTCCTCTTTCTGCCTGCATGCCCTCATAAATAAATCCCCTCTCGACTCTTTCATGCCCAATCCCATCAATACATTTTATTTATTTATACGGGCTATTAGGCCTATGATATATAAGTGCCATTAATGTGCCGTATCATCAAGCAACATCAAATCGAAATCAGAGAACCGCAATTACCCATTGATTATCACCGCAATTTTATGTATGGTCTAAGGTACATGGGTACGAAAGGTCGCGAGGTCCTCTGACATGTTTAAAGGAGACTTGTCAAGTGATATGAATGAGTCAGATTGATTAAACGGTATGTATATTTGCGCACGAGATGAGATGAAATACAAAGGGTGGGTAAAAAACGTGAAAATGAAGGCTGCCCTGCCATAAAAAATTCTCTGAATTGTGTTATCTTTATAACATAGTCCACATAATCCTATTGTGTTGGCCGTCGTCGATCAAATAAATAATCATGATTGATACTCTTATGAAACATTATTTTCGCGAGTGATGACGGCGTGATGTGTGGAGAGAATTGCGAATGATGTGATACCGAAAATCTAAACTCGTGACTGGACCTAATGAACTGAGCCCAACCTACCACCGTACCTTATCACCCTTTTATTCAGCGATGATAAGTTTGATATGTAAGAACACCCAACACCTGGATTTTTTGGACAGGGTGAATGGAGACAATTTTGACAGGACAAGCAATGCAATGATTGACTACTACACGAATTGTGTGAGTGGGAACAAACAATGCCAATTAAAAAAGGATGAAAGTCTCGCTTACCGTGGGAGTTTCTTGTTCCAGTGTGGGAGAAAGTATCGACGCTTATGGTTCTAGGAAATGCTGTAACAGTGTATCATCGACGTATAGAGAAAGAGTGGAGAAAGTGGCGTTGGTGCTTCCAATCCACGAGGCAGTTAAAATGGGACTGATCTACAAAAAGCCTGTTCTGTTTTTGGAGAAGGATTTGTACTCACTCAACTCCTCGCGTCTCCTCACTCAATAATTCTTTGCACTCTTCTCCTCATCGCCATGTCTATGGGCTTTTCGCCTATATTCCAGCTTCACCTCCTTGATTTGCCTCAATGCTACATGCTACATCACATTTTGTTCTTTCTAAACGCTTGGTTTTTGGACAGAGTACCAAAAATTGCTCTTTCGCTGTACGTTTGGGCAAATTACCACACACGATCCATCGCCACCACCATTCATAGAGAGCATACCAAAATAACATCATGATATGATGTGATTACACATTACATTTTTACGTACCCTGTGATGATAAAACAGGAGGAAGTCGTGCTCTCATTTCCTCTTAGCAAAAGTTAAAGAACTTTTTCATTTTATTCAATGAGAATTTTTGAGCAAGGCGAAAAGCATGCCAAAAAGTTGAGAGTTGAGGGTACTTGGGAACATTTGTATTTGTACACGCGCATCATTTCATTTCGGCGTCATCATGCTTTTGCCACACGTGGCCAAACGCCATCCCGTCATCACATTTACCACAGTAGTCAGTCGTACAATATTTTTTGCAAGCATGTCATGAGGCACCTATGGTTGTAAGACAATAGCCAATGTCGCAGGTTGCCCAGCCCATGGAGAACTGGCTAAACTAGCTTTTGCCATACATCCAACCTCAAGTCAACTTCATTGTCAGAATTTGTTAATTGTAAATATTACCACGAGGAAATGGTAGATTATGTATTCCTTAGCATGCAGTCGTACCGTGTAACCTTCCTCACGTGTCGAGAGGATTTTGCTCAAGGTAGCCCAGCGTAAGAATTATTGCAAAGCGTCAGCATTTATAGCTTTAGCTCACTCACCATACTCATCCTTCTATTCAATTTTGCGCACATTGAATTGGATGTTTCATTGCAACATTATTTGTCAAATACTCTCTGATCAACATCGACCTTTCATTATGAATGTGTAGAAAAGCCTTGCTTTTGAGTTTAACTCACTCTGCACAATTTCCACGAGACTTTTTTTTTGCAACTTAATGATAAATAATCGCTCGTACGTACTTTGGGAACTTTTGCATGCAAGGCAATGAAATGAAGTCGGACCAGTCGAACTTTATGTCATGCTATTTGGGATGGGATGATAGATAACATATCTCACAATCAGAGAAAAACTGGCCGCAGAGATAATGCTTATACTTGGTACTCTTGGACTTTACACATTAGACACGTTACGCAACATTATGTACTACCAGTGTTTTTTTCAAGAGTCAAAAACTGCAGTCTTGGCGCAGATTAAGTAAAGGTTGAAAAGGACATGTGGTTGGTCTGAGATGATGTAAAAGGTCATCAATGGTCTTTCAAGGAAAGGGAGCTTTTTTTGCACACCCTTCATTGCATTGTATTCTGATTGTTTTTGCTATCAAGTGACTGCACTTCATCTCCTCACGTGGATTCTTCATGCATCATGTAGACTCGTTCGTTCGGATGAGGTCAAGATATAATAATAAAATATACAAGCTGGAAATAAACAAGAACGGCGCAGTGGTTGGTACACAAATATGAAGTACAAAATTTTTCCATTATCCGCATCTTCTCATTGTTTGTACTACTGCAAACATAAAGGAGGAGTCACAAGAATTTATGGGACGGAACTGTACTTTTCCTCATACTTCCTTGCATTGAATTTTTCACAGGCACGTGGGGAAGTAATTTCAAGTTGTTATCAACACGTGAAGTTCAAGTATTTATGTCAGGTAAAAAAAATGTAATGCTGTACTTGAAAAGTACCTTAAAATTGTGCCACACACGGGTTCTAAATATAAACGCCGCAATTTTATTTATTTTAATGTTCTTATATGACGCAGTTGTTGTTTTGCAGGAGAACCTCGCGTTTAATTTAAGCCAAAATTATAGTGATAACCATGAAGTCTCAGGAAATTGTTTGGAAAAATGAAATGAGAAAAGCACCCTTTTGGAAACTTGAGTCGCTTCCGTTGAACGGAGTCCATGCGAAATGCTGGCATCTGGCAAGCGTTGGTCTAGTGTGGGGGCACTGTGAGACATTAAGCTTTGATTTGATGTGACAATAAACTGCGTAATGAATGATCATCCGCTCAGAATCTATAGACGCAAAACTAATTTGATTTCTTGCTATTTCTAAAGTTGACTGTTGAGCTACAGAAACTTGAAAATAATGGAGAAAAGCTATTCCGTCAGAATAAAGTCAAGTGATACTTAAAAATAAAAAAGTAGCTAGTTTTTGCAGCATAAACCTACTTTCCTTTCTTTGAAACAAGCAATTATAATTGGGCTTAATTTGTTTTGGGTCCAGATGTTCCTCATTAAATAGGCCGCTTTCGTAGGAGTTTAGCAGCCTCCGGTATTTCTACAATCCACCTACGTCCTTGTATTGTTTTATATTCAACTTTCTCGTGATTCCGCAAGTCTAAATTATCGTAAAAAGGTTTCGTATTGCAATAATGAGTCTTTCTTTATGGCAAATTAAAAAACTGAAAAGGAAAAGTTCAAAAAAATACGTTTATCATCATAATAATGAGTTTTAAAATAGACGAACTTCTACTCTACGTTACATACATCTGAGAACAAATGAAGTGGCGAACCATAGACTACATAACAATACAATAAGTTAAAATTCGACAAGGTCTAAGGTCTATCTTCAGCCCGTGCTCTCATTCTTTCTACAAAAGCTTGTCCTTTGCTCTTCCTATAGCTTTCAAACGGATCATTCGCAGATACGCCCACCCCACGGTACTGATCATTCTTCTCCCGAACCTCGCCTCCAGTTATGGGGGCTTCGATTCCTGTAATTAAAAAAGAGTGAAGTCAAGACGGGTTCCTATTTTGTGTAATAATGCAATCATCGACCTTGCTCATTTGCTCCTAAGCCACTTCCTCCCCAGCCCATTTTCTTCAGAAGCTGATGGCCTTTGTTGGATTCATCTAATTTCCTTTCTATCCCAAGGCCCGGCATTCTGATATAAATAATGCGATGGTATTTAATAGTCTGGTTAATCAATGGCACGAGGCTTTGCTAAAATATGTAGTACAAACCCAAAACTGGGAGGTGTGGGGGATCGTCTAATTGGACTTCTACTTCTTGACCTGCTTCTTGAACGTCTGCGTCCTTTTCGTCGAGGTGGGGATTTCGAGCGTCTTCGTTTCAGTGGTGTAGGAGATTTGCTATACGAAACAAAACGACTGACTTTACAAAGCACAAAAACTTTAATCCTGTCGAAGTACCTTTGATATCTTCTTCGAGGTGGTGAGCGTCCCGAAGGCGAAGAATCCCGGCGTAATGGGCTTGGTGACTTGCTCTTATCTCTCTTCCCTTGTCTAATGTCGTCCTCTTTTTGTTTCCTTGCTAGGTTCTTGGATTTAAAATATTCGTAAAGGCCAAGGCGTTCCCAACCTTCACTGTCACGCGGTCTTTCATGAGAAGGAGGGGCATAGAACGCTTCAACGGCCTGAATAAGTCTATCACTGGGAGGACACGGGGGTGGCAAACGTATTGCAGAAGGGTCCAGAGGTTTGTAATTATCGTCTTCTAGCTAAAAATTCATACATTATAAATTAACAAGAGAAGCACAGTAATTATCCACTTGGTTAATTACCTTCACTAGAGGCACCATTAAACCTGCTGGTAACTCGTAGTAAGGTAAGGCTGGCATGAGATCTTTTTCTGACACAATTGGAGGAGCAGAAAACCCTGGAGGTGGTCTGCTTATATCGGGAATTGACATTATGTCACCAGGACCAGATCCCTCTCCACCAGTTACTGGGGCTGATGAAATCGGAACAGGGTAATCTACAGGAACATGAACATTGCCACTTCCGACCAAACTAGGTATGACAATCCCAGGTGGAGGTAGACCGGAACGAGGTATATTATCCACGTTTTGAATACTTAGGTTCAACTGTTGTTGTTTCAGAACTAATTCTTTTTGGGCAATCAACTGCTGGATTTTCTGATCCAATGTCTGTGTTGAAAAATACTGTAAGTTAATGTGCCGAGCGAACAAACAAACTGTTACCTGAATATTTTGGAGATTATGCGTCGTAAACATTTGATGTTGGGCTTGGTATCCTTCATACGTTTTCTGCACATTTTGAGCAATCTGAGTCACTACCACAGCGTGCCTTTTCAAAAGTTCCCCATGATACTCCAGCCAAGTGTTGTTTGAATCCTTCAGTTTTTCAACAGCTATTGGACTAACATATTGACACTTGGATTCCCACAGGCTCAGTAATTTGTCCAGCTTAGCAAGGCCTTCTTCATTGCCAATCTCCTGTACTTTTGCATGAGAAAACATTGGAATCACCATTGCTTCCAACACTTGTCTCAAATCTTCTGCGCCCTTTCGCATGCTGAAATTGCAATAAAAACTTATAAATCATTAACAACTGGCAGATAAAAGAGACATACCAGTGGTGCAGAACGTCATTTACAAGATAAATTATATGCAGTCTTTTACTAAATGATGAGTCTGAGTCCGTCGTTCTAAACGAAAGTAGAGACACCATAAGTTAAATTAAACACAAGCAATTATTTTATAAAAAGAGAGTCTTACTGCCGCAAAAGGTACATTGACAACAATTGATAGTGTCTGGGTGTTGACGTATGTGTGAAGATCCAAGCTTTCCCACCAGAAATTGCCTCTTTCGTGCAGGTATCTACAATTGGTTGAAGTGCAGAGTCAAGCTCTACGAGATCAATGCCAAGGTCAGACGCAAGTTGCTTGATCTCTGCAGTCTGCAAGATTTTAAGGGCCTCGTCTATCTGGTTTTGTTGCTGCGTCATTAGAACTTGGTTTTGAGCTAGCAGATTTTGTTCACTCTGATTTATCTGCTCCTCCAAGTTTTGCTTTTGTGTTTTTGAGGTTTCAATTTCTTGATTAATGTTCACAAGGGACTGCTGTGGAGGAAGAGAAGGAATATTGCTAAGCCCTGGTGAGGAAGGTATTGTGGGAGTTCGTGTTGGAACATTTTGTGCTTGGGGTTGCTGCTGAAATGCTGAGTTGGTGAAGCCTTGGTTTTGAATTGGTGGATTGCTACCGTCAAATCCCCCATGTCCTGGAGGAGGACCTACATCAAACCGGTTACGGTGTCGATGAGGGTCAAAGGAACTGGGGCCTGGGCTGTGATGGGGTCCTCTATGAGACTGTGGTGGTGGGCCGCCACGGTCAAAACCTCCCCCACCCGGAGGCCCTCTTTCAAAGCCTCCATTTCCCGACGGTGCTCCTCTCTCAAAACCACCAGAACCCATTGGAGGTGGCCCTCGGTCAAATCCTGAGGGTGGACCTCTTTCGAACGAAGAACCACCTCTCTCAAAGCCACCCCCACCACCACGTGGTGGTGGCCCACTAGATCGATAATCGAAATCGAATCCTCCTCCTTCAGAATGTTCTTGATCAAAGGGATTAGGGTACTGTTGTTGTTCGAATGACATTCTCATCTGAGGTCGTTCAAAGTTTTGAAAAGATCCTCTGCCAGGTGAAGGCATGCCACCAGGACCTCTATCAAAACGTGACATATGTCGAGGTCCCCCTTGTCCTGGTCCTTGTTGCTCCCGTTGCATCATTTGCTGCTGTTGCTGGCCAAAGGGAAATCGCGGTTGCATTTGTTGAGGGGACTGTTGTTGAAAAGGGTTGCCCTGATCTTGCATAAATCCACGTCCTCCACCTCCTCCTCCGCCGAATGTCCCAAATCCTCCTCGTCCTTGACCTTGACCCATCATCCCACCTCCTCCTGGTCCTGGTTGCTGCCTCTGTTCCATCTGAGCCTTGTGTTTTAAAATGGCTTGTTCAGACGTGACCCGGTACATGTAGTAGTTGAAGAACTCGCCGCCGTACAAGAATCCAAACCGTGGGTTGTCCTGCTGCTTCTGCTTCGTCATAGACTCAAACTCTGGACCATTTCGGGCGACGAAGACTGCCAACTTGTCAATAATGTTTTTGAGCTCTTCATCTAAAATCAAAACAAAGGAATTATGATTCGACCACTGAATAGATAAGAAGGTGAGTACTTACCTTGCGGAGGTTGTGGCACGTCCATCATGCATGCCTCGTCATATGAGACTTATCTTTTCGTCACAAAAAAAATAAGTTTTGTGTCAACAACAAGAATCTTTGATTCACGGACTGTGACCGGCTCAAAAGCAGTGTGGCTCATTGCCCCTTCTGCATTGAAAGATTTTTGAATGCTCAGCTGCTACTTTTCTCGTCATGTGTCAAAATTGAGGTTTTTTTCTTGTAAAAACATTAGAATTCAAAAATTATTGATCAGTTTCTTTCATCAAAAATCATCAAAGAACAGTCGCCTGAAGGGAAAGGTAAGAAGGACTTGTATTTTTTGAAAGCTATATGCATTTTACATTATTGTCCGCATTATGCACACCGGGCATTGTAGGATTTAGTTTGTTGACGTTGATTGAATGAGTCAACAATCAAAGATGACGTGTAGTTCTTAATGTTACATCAGTCTAGCCTAATTCCGTGTCACTTGTCACTCTTCTAAATCCTGGATTGGTCATCGTCATATCGTTCATTATCGTTTCATCAGACTGTCAGGGAACATCGTCAGAAAACGAAACTTTTTGCGACCAGTTTTACTTTGTCAAACAAATGTAAGAAA